>JAQHUG010000238.1:1738588-1753988 GCA_028555095.1 Dicrostonyx torquatus | reverse complement strand
TATGTTAGTAGACAGGGAACTATGAGGAAGGGGTCTATGTTAGTAGACAAGGAACTGTAGGAAGGGCTCTATTCTAGTGACTTCTGTTGCTGTGATAAAACACCATGATCAGAATGAACTTAGAGGAGAAAGGGTTTATTTTGACTAATGATTCTGTCAAAATAGGGATGAAGTCTGTCCTGGCAGGGAGGGTTTGACAAAATTCAGGATCTTGATAGCAGGAGCAGGATGCTGGCTGATTAGATCTCATTTACCCACAGGAAACAGAGACAACAGGAAGAAGAAAGAGACTCTAAGCCCACTGAACCAGTCCCCTGTGACATGTTTCCTCTAGCAAGGATCCATCTCATAAAGGTTTCATAAACTCCCGAAACAGTGCCAGTAACTGGGACCAAGTACGTAAGTGGAGACTGCTCTTTTGTTTCCTGGCTGCCCAGACTCGAAAAAAGTCATACAGAAACTGTGTTAATTACAACACTTTTAGCCTATTGGCTCAGGCTTACATCTTAAATTAACCAATTTCTATTCATCTATGTATCCCCACAAAGCTGTGGCTTACAGGTAAGGTTCCAGGATGTCTGTCTCCTTCAGCAGCTACATGGTGTCTCATTGAATCTGCCTATTCTCTGTCTGTATCTCTGTACCTGGCTTTATTCTGCTAAGCCATTGGCTGAAACAGCCTTATTCATTAACCAATAAAAGCAACACATATACTGAAGGACTTCCCACATCACATGTACCCAGGTACATGAGCCTATGAGGGACAGTTCTGAAACCACAGCAGGTCCCTTCCTGTGCATGAGAGCTGCAGAAACTGTCAGGGTCATAAGGAGCTTAATCTGAATCTACTTCTCAGGCCCTTTGGCTTCTTTTATAATAGATCAATGAGTACTGATGAATTCTACATTGGGGGTGTTCTCGGAGCCCCCCAACATTATTCTCCAATGCTCAAAATTGAGTGAGTATTTTTACTTTTATGACGAGAAGTCATAAGCTCATCAGAACTTACTTCTGGGGTTTGGATTCACTGAAACTTCAAGAAAACTGAAGCAATGTCAGACCCAGGCTTGCCAGTGAGGAAAGCTGCGAATCCAGATGTTAATGGTGTGCTGACCATTGACACAGCTCTCAACAAGGGGAGGTAAGAGACCGGGAGTTCTTCTTTCTTTCTTTCCATTTTTCCTTCCTCCCGTTTTCCCTTTCTTTGTTTCTTCCTAAATAGTGAACATTTTATAACATTCCTTTGTTTTTACACACACACACACACACACACACACACACACACAGTCCACATACATAATTGCTAGGGACTTTGCAGCTTTGTGAATTCTATATTAGCACTCTACCACAGAGCTACAATCCCTGTCCTATTTATATATTTTTAAAGCCAAAATATTACAACTGCTGGATTTTTTTGTATCTTCTCATATTTCCCTTCTTCAAAGGTAAGCATGCTTATAATTTTGATATGTCTCTAGTTTTTAATATGTGCTTCTCAGCTTTTACTGAGACTGTATTACAAAATATACATTGTTATTATGTTTCTAAATTTTCATAAACAGTGTCTCGGTTACCTTTAACAGTCAATTTGACACGGCCTAGAAGGATCACCTGAGAAGGGGATCTCAATCAGGGATTGCTGAGATTACACGGGCCCGTGGGATTGTCTTTGGGAGATTGTGTTGATTATTGATTGAGCCAGGAGGGCTGAGCCTATTGTTGGTATCATCATTTCCTAGGCAGGCAGTTCTGGATTATATAAGAAAGATATCTAAGTGTGAGCCAGCAAGCAATATTCCTCTATGGTTTAAGTTTCAAGTTCTTGCTTGAGTTCTGATCCTGACTTCCCTAGGAGATGAACTGTGACCTGAAAGTATAAGCCAAGTATACCCCCTCTTCCCTAAGTTACTTCTGGTCAGAATGTTTTATCAGAACAACAGAAAGGAAGTAGAGAAATGGTGTGTTGTAAATACATCATTCCATAACTTGGCTGCTCTTTTTGTTACTTTGTTTTTGAGACTTACCTGCATGTATTTAGTTTACCAGTTTGCCCATTTAGTTTGTTAATTTGTTATAAGAAAGAGACTACAGACTTTCTCCCTGTGAGCGTTCTGTATCCTACTTAGCTACTCTCCAATGGTACAAAACCAAACACACAGTGTTCCCTAAGTTATCAGCTTAGTTATCATCTGCAGGAAGCAGTTTCTTCACCTCCCTCTTTCCCATTATTAGACAATGTTAGATCTTCTTGGACCTGTGCACCCACATTGTAAAGTCAATCACATATAGTTGAGAATGTCCACACACAGTAAGTGTATTAGTGTATGAATGTTTGCCTTATACAACAGACTTCTTAAGATTTGGGTCCTTCAATCTCTCCACTGTATTGTCAATGAAGCCAAGGTCAGCAGTGCATGGTCCTTTGATAAAGAACAAATTAGAAGATCCTGTATCATGAAGTAACCTGTGTCTCTGATATACTTCTGTCCCTTACAAAATCAAAGCCCTGAAAAGAGGCTCTGTGGTCAAGAGCACATACTACACTTGCAGAGGACCCAAGTTTGTTTCTTAAGACCTACATCAGGTAGCTCACAACCTCAATTCCAGCTCCAGTGGGTCTTACTTCTCTGGTCTCCGTGGATACCTGCACTCACATTCTTATAGATACACATGTGCGCGTGCTCTCTCTCTCTCTCTCTCTCTCTCTCTCTCTCTCTCTCTCTCACACACACACACACACACACACACTTAAAATTAAAAATAGATCTTTAAAAAAACTTTTAAATATCAAATCACAACCTCAGCACTTCTGAAGCCACTAGGTCCCACCTGGGGGAACTAACCGTCCCCTCCCAGTGAGTAAGGGCAATCTTTTAACACTGGAGGTCTTAACTTTGTTAAAACCTTTGCTACTTAATGCTAATTGCATACATTAAAATAAAGTATTATGAGGCAGGAGAAATGATGACTTAGCAGTTGAAAGCACCTGTTGCTCTTGTGGAGGACTAACACCCACATGGTACTCCCAACTGTTGTAAAACAGCACGAGTGGGACCCTCGTGGGAAGCCCCATGACCCATGGGTGAGGGACAAACACAGCCAGGCAGATAGAATTTAAGTGGGAAATTTTATTGGGGAAAGGGATAGAGAAAGGAAAGAGAGAGGGGGGAAGAGAAAAGAAGAGAAAGAGAGAGAGAAGAGGAGACAGGAAAAGCCCTGCCTGTACCTTCAGAGAACCCATGGGAAAGAGAGCAGGAGTAGGCGGGGCTTGCCTCTTAAAGAGACCTTTGTACCTGCAATACAGTCAGGGTTACTGCTTACCATGCACAATGGGGTGATGCACTATGCCAGGTTCCCAAGGGACAGGGCCAAGGTGTGCCTGGATGCTAACACCATCCATCCATAACTCCAGTTCCACAGGACCTGATGTTCTATTCTGGCCTCCACCATCAGCATACATGTAGTGTGGGACACATACATACATTCAGGCAAAACTCTCATACACATAAATTTTAAAAAAACCCTAAAATAATATTAAGTTATATCTGCTTTACTTCTAAATCACATACTTTAAATTGAATACCTTACAATTTTCTTTCTCTTTCTGGGTCTCCTTTAGCCCAGGCTAGCCTTGCAACTGAAGATAACCTTGAACTCCTAACTCTTTAGCCTCCACTTCGGGAATGCTGGAATTCGGACGTGCACCTTCACGTCAGACTCATGTAGTGTGAGACTTGAACACGGTACCTTGTATATGCTGACTAAGCCTTCTACCAGCTGACCCAGGTCACGTCTTTCAATGTCTTATAGCAAGTAATCTCCTTTCCAGTTGTGCTGATACTTAACTAAGTGTGAGAACCACCGTGTCAACCTCATTAAAAACAGCTGAGAGCCAAGGCCCTCACTAATTTTATAAATAACGTTTCAAAGTAGTAAATTCGCCAAGCGCTAAGACTAGCTCAACATACTATTAAAAGGAGATGGCGCCTGTGCACCGTTCGCTATAATCATTAGCACAGCAAAATCCAGACCAAACCAGGAGATGGCAACAAGAATCTAGCACATGCAAAGAAAGCCCAGACTTAAAACCCTGCTCTCCTGATGGAGGGGAGAGAATAGTCCTTCTTTCCCTATGGAGTGGAGGGGCTCTGACCACCTAGCTGCATCTGTGAGTCGCTCTGAGGGTGACAATCTAACCATAAGCCTTTTTCCCAGTCACTTTCTTGTCCTTGTCTGTCTGCTTGCAAAGGAAGAGGAAGGTCAAAGCTGGGAAGGCAGAAGTGGGGCAGCTCTGTGGAAGTTGTGGAGGGTGGTTCACCTCTCAAAGGGAGGGTCTAAGTAGAGATTTTTGTCAATTAAAAAAAATATTCTTTTGGAGTCGAGTAACCCCAGCTGGTATGTATATCACATATGTATTACTTTCTTTATGCCCCATTATCCTAAAATGTAGGTGTCATAATTATGCTTGTTTTATAGCCGAGGAAACTGAGGATAGCAAATTTATGTTAGCTTTAATCTTTTTTATTCAAATACCCCACCCCCCATGTCAGGAATCTAATTAGGGAGCAGGTTGGAGTTTAAACTAGGATAGGAGTGTTCCCAAGCCCAAAATTTGCTCGTGGCAGGGGAGCCTTTCTGTAGGCACACATTTTAGTTCTCATTTGCACACGAATGAAAGAAATTCCTAGAGAAACCCAGGGCGCACTGATCAAAGGATGTAAGCCATGCCAGAGGGAGCCAGGAAAGGCTGTGCCTTCCATGTGGGGTTCATCTGTTAATCCATGTTCAAAACAGATTGAATATTCACTTTATTCTATAAGTGCTGGATGAGGAAAGACGTCAGCTCTGCCACTGAAGTTGTCCACAGCCTGCGCTCGAATGGCCTATCCAGTCCTGCAGGTTTCCCCAGGAAGAAAGTGTACAGTGTCTGTGGGGGTCAGGGAGTGGATGGCAGCTGTGAGGACTGGACAGTTCTCAGAGGAGAATTTCTTTCCTTTTCCCCCAATTTCTTTCTTTTTAAAAGAAGCAACAGTTTATTTCTTAAATAAAAATTTCTTTCCTTTTTTTAAAAAAGAATTATTTTTATCTTAAATGTAAGAGTGTTTTGGCTACATCTATGTCTGTGCACATATGTGTGGTGCCCATGGAGGCCAGGGCAAGGCTCTTTGGAAGAAGCCCTGAAGAAGACGATTTCTGCTGACTGCTAATTTTACTGTGTATGTATATGCCTATGATTGATTTAGGCAAATTTAAACAGAATCATGCCTGAGGCCTTTTGTGCCTGAATTAGAACCTAGTGTTGGTGTCTTCTCCAAACTCAGTACAATTCTAATGCTGCAAGCTTATCTACTCATTAAATCTGGATAGTTCTTATATTAATTTGTTGTCTCTGTGACCAAATACCTCACAGAAACACTGCAAGATGGAAGAATTTTCTTTGGCTCACAGTTTCAGAGGGTTTAATTCATGGTCAATTGGCTGAATATGTTGGGGCCATTGCAAGAAGAAACCATCATACAGTGAGAATGTGTGGCCAAAAGGGAGACTCCTCGCTTCTTGCTCTACAGGAAGTAGGGTGGAATTGCAATAGGAAGGGGTGGGGCCAGGTGTACCCTTCAAAGACAACCCTCACTCCCCATGGCCTTCTTCCTCAAACCAGACCCTATAGGTCTACTAGTTCCCATCAATTTGCTAAAATTTTGACTCCTTTAATGGAGTGAGCCATCCATTAGGCCCGAGCTCCCAAGATATGTCTCTATAAGTGGCCACATAGACACCACCGGGGGTGTGCTTTCCTGAGCTCCTAGGCATTCTGCATCCCAAGCACAGTGACAAGATTACCAGCAGAACCTCTTTGTGGGCCAGCACTGTCATCAGGCCAATTTATTAACAGGAGTGACACACAGTGAGTGACATGGGCCACATGCTGCTGTTGGTAAGTGGCAGAGCTGAGATTTGAACCCCAGTGATATAAATGCAAAGTAAGTGTTCTGGTCACCATGCTTGCATGAATATATAGAAATTGTCAGATAACACCTGTACACATAGGATTTAGGGATGAGAAATAAATTTTATTTTGACCCAAAAATACCCTTCTGACCTATGCTTTAGGGCAGGTGGTTGTCATTGTATTGCAAATAGATGTCTCTGTCTGAATCTTTCTGTGGGTGTCTAGAGCAGCCGTTCTCAACCTGTGGGTTACGACCTCTTTGATGGTTGCAAATCAGATATCCTGTCTATCAGATATTTACAGCAGTAGCAAAATTACAATTATGAAATAAGAATGAAATAATTTTATGTTTTGGGGTCACCACAACATGAGGAACTGTGTTAAAGGGTCGCAGCATTAGGAAGATTGAGAACCACTGCCCCAGTGTATAGAAGGAGAAGCTTCTAAGTAGGGTCAAGACTTGTTGAGGTTACTCTGTAGCTGGCAGTTGTCGAGGATAATTCTTTGGTTGCAGCAATTTCCTGGTGCAATGAGAGGACATTTTTCTCAACTCAGCTATTTAAAAGCAGGGAGGCAGAAGAAGAAAGATAAAGAAGAGAGAGGTGGGGGTGGAGCAGGAGAGACCCCGGAGCTGACAGCAGAGGACAAGGAGGTAAAGACTCAGGGAGAAGTGTGGGCTAGGCACTGTGTTGATCTGCCTTTGACATTGTTTAAGGGTAGGCATTCAGCCAACTGGAGGGGGTTGTGACTACCTGCCACTTCGTCAGTGTTCCTTAGAGTCCCCTGTGTCTTACTTGATCACGAACTAATGCCTTCTCATTTCCTTTCCAAATGGCTACCCGGACGCATTAGCCCTGGCGTAGGCCTGGCTCCTCAGAGTCAACTCCTATGTATTATACAGCAGGATGCTTCTTTAAGGTAACCATTAAGAAATAGAGTTTTTAAAGAGTCATTTAGTTACCTGGGGAAAAAAGAGTGGCTTTGGGCTTCAGGTATCGTAGTTTTCAACAAACACATTATATTCTTAAATAGAGTTTTGTTTGGGGGAACTTTTAAAAATACAATCTGTAGGCTCAAATTACTCGACAGCAAGAGAATCCTTTACAGGGAAGAAAGGGGGGCATGGTCATGTTCTCTCAATATCTGGCCGAGTTAGTTTGCCAGATATTGATTTAGTCTGGGATACAGTAGTAGTAAATCTTCCTCATTATGCAAGTCCTATATATCTTTCCAGCTTCCCTATCTACCCTTTATCTCTGGGTCCAACATTCGGCGCAGCACACAGAACCCACTTTAACACACGCTCTGTCCCTGCGAACGCGCGTTTATTTCCCAAGCTTGTCCCAACACCATGAGTTATTTGGTTCGGCAGGAATTGTCCGATTAATTAACACACCCCGCCCTTTCCTCCCCATTCGTTCCGTGAAGTTACCAGGCTTGAAACTGGACACTCCATATGTATAAACCGTCCATTTTTGAAATCTTGTGACCTACACAACAACACAGAGGAGAGTGACTCTTTCTCCTTATTACTCGGGACTTGCTACTCAAAAATAGCCACAGACCTGCAGCGTCTAAAATGGAAGACCTCGGGCCCCACCCTAGGCGCCCCTGCCCAGCCTGAATCTGATAGTCCCTGGTAAGGTCTCAGAGACGCTGGGTGGGGCAGCTGGTACTGAAGGTCGATCGGCTTTGTGGAGGGGATGCAAGTAAAAGGAAAAGCAGTCTCTTCCTCATTGTGTTCAGGTGAAAACAAAAAGAAAAAGAAAAGAAAAGAAAGGAGTTATGCTTGTATTGTGCCGGGAGAATTCAGTAATCTTCAAGCAGACTGTGTGCTGGAACTGCAGTTGTGCGTATATCTGGGCAGCATGGCGTGGATAAACACGTTAAGGAATAGGAAGCATTAAGGCTGCTTGAGGTGTAAGGACAGAACCCAGTCCTGCTTCAGCACCTGCTCTGATGACTGCGGCCTGTGTCACAGTTCCTTCTCATTTTTTTAACTCCCATTGACAACCTCGGGATCAGCAGACAGGATTATCAGCTAATGTTTTTTTGGCAAGATTCTTTGATAGCACCAGTTTGGTTGTTAGTAACGATAGACCCAGGGAAAAAATTTTGTTTTGTCAATGTGCTTTCTCTGTCATGATCAAGAGAGGAGCATATGTAAATAATTTATAAATATTTTGCATATGTTTCATATGGAGAATTGACTTAAAATATTAAAGAAAAATAGTTGATAGGTTTATTTCCATTAATATTCCCAATAGCACCCACTATTTTATATGAGTGAGTGATGATGACACTGAGTACATTTTCATGGCTCTAAAGTAGAATACTACATGGCCAACCACAAAATTTTGTGAATTTGATGAATAGGTAAATTATTGTTTATAAATAGAATGATAAAACTTATAACTGACAAGGAATTTTGTTTTGAGGTTATACTTCTAAGCTTCCTGAAGATGGAGTGATGTGTGTTATAGCTTACAATTTTGAAGTAGAACAGACATATAGACAGGAGCATATTATCCTGTGTTTACCACTCACGCATCTTTACAGAATGAGCACATTAATCATGAGACGAAGTAGTTAAGTGGTGGAAGATATGCTTAATATAAGCACAGCCACAGTTTCAGCTCCTAGCATGGAAACCAAACCAAAGAAAATAGCAGGATCGAACAAGAATGGCTGAAGCCTCTCTAGGACTCTTTCTGTTTCTTGCCCCTCCCACGTAACTATCTTGCGTTTGAGCAGTATACTTGGTCTTGGCTTGGTTTTGTGTGAACTGACTCCTGCAGCAGCATAGCCTTCTTTCTTTTTCTTCTGCCACTATATGTGCATATCTATCTATCTAATTGGATATATACACATATATTTTGGACATATATCCAAATTATTATGTGGATTTTTTCATTTATTCTGATTGGTATGTAGACTCTTCCACGGTGTATCACATTTTGTCCCTTGCACTGTTAATGGCCAATAAGACTGTTTTGTTTTTGAATTTTGCGGTTAGGGTTGTTCTGAACATTCTAGATGGACTTTTGCATGAACAAAGATAAGTAGGTGTCTACTTGTGTTAGGTGTCTGCCTGAGAGTGGAAACGCTGGGTACAGTATGCTTTGCTTGTTTCTGTTCAATCGGACTGGCCATACCAACTCTAGTGTGTGAAAGACCAAGCTTTCTCACACTCTTTACAGAAATTATTAGTAATAATCTGATATAAAAGTTTAAGCCATTTGGGAGAAGTGGTGATATAGCATTTAGATTTTGATCACTTAGGTCAGTAGACATAAATCTCTAAGGTTCAGGGAGAGTATTTTATTGAATGTCCATTTTAAGGGGTGTAGCTCTACAATGATTGAGGAAATTAAAGATTTGGAAAATCTAAAGGATTTATTTGGTGTGAAATAGCTATTGCATGAGGCTTCACTTGAATTTTTAAATTATTGACAGTTACTTTCAAGTAAACACCTCTTTAAGGATTGTATCCTACTGTGGCCATATATCCAAATTATTGTGTAGATTTTCAATTCCTTTATTTTTATTGATATGAAGACTTCCACTATGTGGAGTATATCACACTTTGTCCTTTGTACTGTTAATGGCTAATATAGCTTTTATACTTATTTATACAAAGAGAACTATGTGCCTTTTAGAAATGACTTCAGTAATACTGAATATATTTTATTTTATTAACTTATCACCATTATTTATCACCCAATAGTAAGCAAAACACTGAAAAATAAAACTCATACTTTTATAGACAAGGGTTAGTAAGTAGTAGAAAATGCAAGATAGAGGTAAGACCCAGAAATGAAGCATGCAAGATACAGATGCACAGCAGTGAATGCAAATATAGCGACCACCAGGAGGCCTTAGATGGCCAGGGAACCTCCTGCTGTTGAGAATAAAAAATAATCCAACCAGGAATTATTGTTTTAGGAGTCTAGACCATAAACAAATTAGAGTTTTACCCATAATTGGCCCTGACTGTAACAGACAGGTGCAAATTCTTTTGTATAAAGAGAAAACAGCCTTATCTCCTAGACAGCAAATGTTCATCAACTTCAAATTACACCTCAAATGCTGCTGGTGTCTGGACCATTGATGGATGAGGTAGGTCTTTCCAGGTCTAATGCTGAGTAATGCAAATTAGATTCTCCTGAGTTACGCCTAGTGCAGCTGGAGGGCACAGAATACTTGCCAGGGCATAACTTCATGCCAAATTCTTGCCAATGTTGTTAATAATATTGGACCGTGTACATGTGCAAGCGTTCTCTGTTTTATTAATGACAACACTATCTATGCTTTTGCCCTTTTTTCACCTTTTAGGTGTTGAATGGCGAGTGACTTTGGTTTTATCTTGGCTTCAGAAGGCAAGTGTTAAACTGTGAAGCATGCATACATCTTAGCTTCTTACAATGAAAGGGCAAATAGAAGTCACTCAGCTCAATCTAAGCTATGCTGCCCCTCGTAACTTTGTGTATGAAGGTGAATAGATGATGTGGAGAAGGGAGAGAAATACTAGACCATTGGTTCTCAACCTTTCTAATGCTGCAATCCCTTAATACAGTTCCTAATGCTGTGTTGATCCCCCAACCATAAAATTATTTTAATTGCTCTTCGTAACTGTAATTTTGTTATTGTTGTGAATCATAACGTAAATATCTGTGTTTTCTGATGGTCTTAAGAGATGCCTGTGACACGGGTCATGACCCACAGAATCTCTGTGCTAGAATATTCCAGCAAGAGAAGAAAGTGGCCCTGTGAGCAAGAGTTCCAATTCTGCCTATCCTCAGGCATACGGCTACTTATCCCTGAGCCAGAAACGTGGCTTTTACTCCTCTCTGGGAGTCGTGCAGAGATAACTGAGGAGCCCGTGCTAATCACTGGCCACAGTGAGAAAGTGTTGGTTGGAAGGCAGAAGGTTCTTCTGCAGTAAGAGCATGCAGAGAATGAAGACTGTGCTTGAGTCATGTGCTGTCATGCTACGAACACTTAAAAATTACATAGGGGCCTTCGATAGTAAAGGAACTGAAGATTTTTATAACTCTCAGAACATTCCTCAAAAGTTTCCTTTAACCACATGAATTCAGTCCAACTGATTTTTGCACAGAGTATAGGCTTAGTAGAAAAGACAATCAAATATGGTGTTATGAGAATGAAACGAAGCGGGGCGGTGGTGGCGCATGCCTTTAATCCCAGCACTCGGGAGGCAGAGACAGGCAGATCTTTGTGAGTTTAAGACCAGCCTGGTCTACAAGAGCTAGTTCCAGAACAGGCTCCAAAGCCACAGAGAAACCTTGTCTCGAAAAAAAAAAGAAGAATGAAACGAGTTTTCTTCCCTCAGATTACATTGCATATGCCTTATTAAAGTTTCTGTCACCGTCTTCCTGTCAAAAAATGTCTGTCATATAAATAACTCAGGAATGGAATCTCGGGTATTCTGACTCACCTGGGCATGCTAACCACTAGAGGGCAACATTGGCCATACACTACCTTGTGATTCTGAAAGTCCTTGGCGGGCAGAGTAGCTATAGAATGGGTCTCTATACACATAATTAGTTTTTGTTGAACATTCAGTGTAGATGGGAATATTGGGTTTTGTCATGTCCATATATATGGATATAAGACTTCATTCTTAAGCTTGAGGATTGCATATTAAAAATAAGTGATTATGATAACATGCCCACTACGACTCTACTATGAATTGTTTTCCAATTATACTCGGATATCAATTGGTAGATGATGAAGCAATCTTATACTGACAACATTATGCATAGGTACAAATATGGCCCTTGAAACTGGCCAAGTATAAATGGAATTATCTGGGACGCAAGTGTTGGAGGATAGACTAACCTAATTTTATAAATTTTTATTATAAAAGATCAATGATTTTTTTCCTATCTTACTAAAACAATTTTTATTAGGGATAAAAAATTAAAAATGGGCTTTTGTTGAATTATCATCCATCTACAGGATTAAAATTATTTTAATCCACATAAAACATAAGATTAACTGATTGTTTGATATTTAAATAAGTGCCAAAATCATTCAGGAACTTACAAAATAATTGGTAATTTTATTGACTGACTTCTTCCATTTGCATAAAAAGGTATGTCATAAATATCAGCTATTATTTATTTTACATTTTCTAGAGAATGAAAAATTCCATCAAACAGTCTTATTTTTTTTTAAGAAACAACAAACACAGTCTTGGCATATTAATGTGACATAAAAAAATTCAACCATTTATACTAAGACAACATTTGGTCCATATGTTCTTTAAGCATCAAAGATAAAAAGATGGAGGTGCCATTAAAACTGACGGCTTTTCAGTCAGTGTTAATTAAATTAAAGCTCAGTTTGGAGAATAGGAAATGAAGAAACTAGACTACATCCAATGACAAAGTCTCAATTAAGGGCATTACGGTTGTGACATGTGGACAAAAGCCAGACGACGCAGATGCTATCATCAATTCATTTGTTGTCATGTTTGCGGGGTGGCGACTGGCTCCAGAGACAGAAGATGTTTGGAAGGAGAGCATCCTGGGATGGCACTTTTTTGTTTACTCCTTAACTGATTATCAGTCATAATGATGCAGAGATAATGGTTGTCACACAAGGAACTGTCAAAACAAAAATCAAGGGAGACCAAATCAAGGTTTTATTTCCTTTTGAAAAACAGCAACAAACAAATTACTTAAACTTTTTCTCCATTTTCTTCCTAGATCCTTTTTTTTCCCTTAAAGGAAAAGAAATTCTCCTTTTACTTCAAACACGAGCTACATGTTTTAAAAATATATTTAGAATTTTATTTATGACGCACATATCTTAGGTAGCTCAAGAGACCCGAATTCCATCAAGGAAAGAGATAAACATACATTACATGACTTCTTGATTTAATTATGAAATACAGAAGCCCATTAGCAGAATGGTCTGTTGGCCTGGACAGAGGATGCTGGTCTGCCGTGTGGTAGACCTGCAGTTTTCTCTCCTGCCCTAGCTTGCCAAGCTGACAGACTCTTGGAGGGCAGTCAGTGTACACAGAATCAACCTCCAGAAGGACATGGAAAATGGTACTGAATTCTGACCTCTTCATTGTCATCACCTTCGAGAAATACACCCAGAACACTCCTGCAAAATGTGGATGTATGGGCACTTCATAAATGCTTTACTTAGAGCCTGAATTTGAATCAAACATCATTGAGGGAAAATATATGAAATTATAAACCTGATATTCAGTCTGTGTTCTGCTACCAGCTGTGTGATAGGGCAGAAATCATATTAAATCACTTAAAATGTCTGTTTATGGTGGTGATTACTAGCCTGGCTTAGTCAAAGGAAGTTTCTATAGATCAACTAAATTGATGTTGGTGAACCTTTCCCCACACACAGCAGAAAGTAGAGGTCCCTGTTCCAATGTCCATGGTTGGTTTGGGAGCCTTCCCAGAAATGACTTTCAAAATCAGACCTAATTAGCAGAATGCCCACTACTCACAAGTGTCTTTGACCTCCAGAAGAGCTCAAAAGGAACCAAACAACTGAAAATCTAGAACGAATGTAAGTTATCTTGATTGTCATTTTATATTAAATGACTGCTTTAAATCATTTTAATGAACTGTTCCTTCAGGGTTGCATGATTGTGTTCATCTCACTGTTAGCAGCTTCTTCCTGGGCTCCCACCTACCCATCCTCCTAGGGAAAGGCTGAAGGTATAGTAAAGCTTTTTCTAGAGTTTCACACTTCTCGGGTTGAGAATAAAGAGGTGATTTAGTTAGGAAAGTGGGTGTGTCCAAGAGGTGAGAAAACCACAGTCCAATCTTGTTTCTCTGAAGCAAAAACTCATTAGTCTTTTTTAAATGATATTATTTATTTATGCAATTTTCTAGGAAATACAGATTTGCAAACATAAACATTGCTAGGCAAACTTCAATCCCCTCAACCCTCATCCAAAATGGGAAGCAATTTGTAGCATATTTTGGGTGTTATTTATTCAGTGAATATTTATGGGGCATCTGGTCCTGTTCTAGATCCAGTGATAGGAAAAAAAATGTCAAGATACTAACAAACACTGTCACCATAGTGATAGTCCTGTCCAGGGTGTGGAGGTAAAGAGGCAAGGGTGGGTGCTATATGCTATAAGTGACATTAGATAAAGGGAACCACGGGAGGTTACAGAAAGGGCCATTTGAGGAAGTATATCTCAAGGCTGGGATTTGGTGAAGGTGAGGGGGTCAGCGCTGCGGTTGCTGGAGGGATTGAGTTTCCTCACAGTAGATCACATGTGTGGCTTACTCAAGTGACATGTGATTTAGCAAATCTGATTTTGGAATCTTTAAGTAAACATCTGTCCACTTCATTCAGTCATTGGTCAGTCGTTGGACATTTGCTTTTTGTAAACTTCTCTCCACACAGAATCCCTGTTCCAATCCATCAGTGGTTCCAGCCCTATCAGAGATCCCTGATTGTTCCAACCCACCCCACAGCCCACCCTGAAGCCAGAACTCAGTGAGGTAAGAACAGAAGCATTCCCTTGCTTGGGCACAAGTTTCATTTTCCGAGAATAGACTCCAGGCTCTGTTGCAAAATATTACTTTAACTATGTAAATGTGTGTTGCATTTGTTTATGCTGCATTTGTTTTAGTGATGTAAAGATGTGGTACTTGCCTGCCTAAGGCCCCTGATTGGTCTAATAAAAAGCTGAACAGTCAATAGTCAGGCAGTAGAGGGAGAAGCAGGGCTCTTGGGCATAGAGAATAAGTAGGAAGAGAAGTCTGGGCTCAGGGGAGAATGAGAGAAAAGAGAATGAGGAAGAAAGAGAGTGAGATGCCCAGGGCCAGCCGTGCAGCCACCAGCCAGCCACCAGCCAGCCGTGCAGCCACCAGCCAACCCCCAGCCAACCGTGCAAACACCAGCCAGTCACCAGACAGACAGACACAGAATGAAAGGAAGGTAAGAAGTCCTGAGGCAAATTATAGAGAAAGAGAAGCTGGTTACTTAAAGCTATGAGAGCTAGTGGGATAAGCATAAGATAAGGCCAAACATTCACAACTAATATTAAGTCTCCATGTCTTTATTTGGGAGCTGGTTGGTGGCCCAAAAGAAAGCCTGCCACAAGGCACACAAAGGAAATAGCATGTAATAGCATGTATTCTTTTATGTTGTCTAGAATATTTTTCTTTCTTTTTTAAACTGGGACCCACCACAAACTATAGAAATGAGTTTTAGATCTAGTAACACACTTATCATATACGCTCATGTTCTTTTTTAAAGTTTAGTTGTGATTTATCACATTGACTTTGTGATGCTCAATTCATTTCCTATGGGTTTCAATGCACAGTTTGTTTGTTTTTTATATATTTATTTATATTTTTATTGTTAAAAGCAAAATTTACATTTACTCCCCTTGTTCCCAGCCCTCCCGCTCCCCCACTACCCCACCGT
>JAQHUG010000238.1:1708587-1719794 GCA_028555095.1 Dicrostonyx torquatus | reverse complement strand
TAGACAGCCTTATATTGTCCCTGATTTTAGTGGGATTGCTTTGAGTTTCTCTCCATTTAATTTGATGTTGGCTGCTGGCTTGATGTGTATTGCTTTTATTATGTTTAGATACGTTCCTTGTATCCCT
The DNA here is from genome assembly GCA_028555095.1 of Dicrostonyx torquatus. Classification (NCBI taxonomy): domain Eukaryota; kingdom Metazoa; phylum Chordata; class Mammalia; order Rodentia; family Cricetidae; genus Dicrostonyx; species Dicrostonyx torquatus. The sequence continues at coordinate 1,719,667 of JAQHUG010000238.1, read as the reverse complement.
GTTCTAAGACTTTTATCATGAAGGGATGTTGGATTTTGTTGCATGCTTTTTCAGTATCTAATGAAATGATTATATTTTTCTTTCAGTTTATTTACATGTTGGATTACATTGATAGATTTTCATATGCTGAACCAGTCTTGCATCTCTGGGATGAAGCTGATTTGATCATGGTATTTGATCATGGGAGACTACTTGTTTGTTTCCCAGCTTTCCAGACACCCAAAATAATCATACAGAACTCTGTATTACTTGCAATACTGTTTGGCCAATAGCTTAAGCGTATTTCTGGCTGACTTTTATATCTTAAATTAACCCTTTTTTTTAATTAATCTATGTATCACCACGTGGCTGTGGCTTACCATCAAGTTTTTGGCACATTTGTCTCCTGTGGGCAGCTATATGGCTTCTCTCTGACTCTGCCTACTCTCTCTCTATATCTCTTTCAGCCTAAGCTTTACTCTGTTAAGCCTTTGGCCAAAAGTAGTTTCTTTGTTAATCAATGGCAATAAAACATATTCACAGCATACATCACTTCCCACATCAATGTTGGATGATTTTTTGATGTGTTCTTGGATTCTTTTTGCCAGTATTTTATTGAGTATTTTTGCATCTATGTTCATCAGTGAGATTGGTCTGTAATTCTCTTTCTTGGTTGAGTCTATGTATGGTTTTGGTATTAGGGTAACTCTAGCTTCATAAAAAGAGTTTGGCAATGTTCCCTCTGTTTCTATTACGTGCAACACTTTGAGGAGTATAGGTATTAGCTCTTCCTGGAAGTTCTTGTAGAATTCTTCACTGAAACCATCCAGCCCTGGGGTTTATTTGGTTGGGAGGCTTTTGATGACAGCGTCTATTTTCTTGCAGGTTATAGGTCTGTTTAAACTGTCCACCTGGTTTTGATTTAATTTTGGTATGTGGTACCTATCCAGAAAAGTGTCCATTTCTTTTACATTTTTCAATTTTGTGGAGTACAGGCTTTTGTAGTATGACCTAATGATTCTCTGGATTTCCTCAGTGTCTGTTATGTCTTCCTTTTCGTTTCTGATTTTGTTAATTTGGGTGTTCTCTCTCTGCCTTTCGATTAGTTTGGATAAGGTTTTGTCTATCTTGTTGATTTTATCAAAGAACCAGCTCTTTGTTTCATTGATTCTTTGTATTGTTTTCGTTGTTTCTATTTTATTGATTTCAGCCCTCAATTTGATTGTTTCCTATCTTGTACTCCTCCTGGCTGAGTCAGCTTCCTTTTGTTCTAGAACTTTTGGGTATGATGTTAAATCACTAGTGTGAGCTTTCTCTATGTAGGCACTTAGTACTATGAACTTTCCTCTTAGCATTGCTTTCATAGTGTCCCTTAGGTTCGGATACGTTGTGCCTTCATTGTTGTTGAATTTTAGGAAGTCTTTAATTTCTTTCTTTATTTCTTCCTTGATCCAGGGGTGGTTCAATAGTGCACTGCTAATTTCCATGTGTTTATGGGCTTTCTGAAATTAATGCTGCTGTTGGATTCTAATTTTAAATCATGGTGATCTGATAAGATACTCTAACTTTTTTTGTATCTGTTGAGGTTTGCTTTGTTACTGAGTATATGTTCAATTTTAGAGATGGTTTCATGAAGTGCTGAAAAGGAGCTATGTTCTTTTGTGTTTGGGTGTAATGTTCTATAGATGTCTGTTATGTCCATTTGATTCATGACATCTGTTAGTTCTCTTATTTTTCTGTTAGGTTTCTGTCTGGCTGACCTGTCCATTGGGGAGAGTGGGGTGCTGAAGTCTCCAAAATTAGCATATGGGGTTTGACGTGTTATTTAAGCTTTAGTAATGTTTCTTTTACATATGTGGATGCTCTTATATTTGGGGCATAGATGTTCAGGGTTGAGACTTCATCTTGATGGATTGTTCCTGTTATGAGTATAAAGTGTCCTTCTCCATCTCTTTTGATTGATTTTAGTTTGAAATCTATTTTTTTTTTAGATATTAGGATAGCTTCACCCACTTGTCCATTTGATTGGAAAATCTTTTCTCAACCCTTACTCTGAGGTAATGCCCGTCTTTGAGGTTGAAGTGTGTTTCTCTTATATAGCAGAAGGCTGGATCCTGCTTTCATATCTATTCTCTTAGCCTGTGTCTTTTTATAGGTGAATTGAGTCCATTGATATTAAGTGATATTAATGACCAGTGATTGTTAATTCCTGTTATTTTTCGGTGGTAGTGTGTGTGCTTCCCTTCTTTGGGTTTTGTTGGTGTGAGGTAATCTGTTGTCTGTGTTTTTGTGGGTGCAGTTAGCTTCATTGGGTTGGGGTTTTCCTTCTATTACTTTCTGTAGGGCTGGAATTATGGATAGGTATTGTTTAAATCTGGTTTTGTGTGGAATTTCTTGTTTTCTCTATCGATGGTGATTGAAAGTTTTGCTGGGTATAGTAGTCTGGGCTTGCACCCTGGTCTCTTAGTGTCTACAGCAATCTTCCCAGGACCTTCTGACTTTCACGGTTTCCATTGAGAAGTTGGGTGCAACTCTGATAGATTTACCTTTATATGTTACTTGACCTTTTTCCTTTGCAGCTCTTAATATTCTTTCTTTATTCTGTATATTTTGTGTTTTGATTATTATATGGTAAGGGGATTTTTTTTTGCTTTTGATCCAGTGTATTTGGTGTTCTGTAAGCTTCTTGAACCTTTATAGGAATATCCTTCTTTAGGTTGGGCAAGTTTTCTTTTATAATTTTGTTGAATATATTTTCTATGCCTTTAATCTGAAGTTTTTCGTCTATTCCTATTATTCTTAGGTTTGTTCTTTCCATGGTGTCCTAGATTTCCTGGATGTTTTGTGTTAAGAATTTGTTGAATTTAATGTTTTCTTTGACCAATGAATCTATTTCCTCTAAGTATCTTTAACATCTGAGATTCTGCCTTCCATCTCTTGTATTCTGTTGGTTATGCTTGCCTCTGTAGTTCCCATTTATTTACCCAGATTTTCCATATCCAGAATTCCCTTGGTTGGTATTTTCTTTATTGCCTCTATTTCAGACTTCAAGGCCTTAACTATTTGTTTCACCTGTTTGATTGTTTTCTTCTTGGTTTTCTTTGAGAGATTTAATTTCTTCCATTTTTGTTTGTTTTTCCCTCCATTTCTTTAAGAGAGATTTTCATTTTTTCTTTAAAGGTCTCCATCATTTCCATAAAGTTATGTTTAAAATCGTTTTCTTCTGCTTCTTCTGGGTTAGGATGAGCAAGTCTTCCTGTTGTATGATCTGACTGCCCCTGCCTCCTGAGTGCTGGGATTAAAGGCATGTGCCACCACGACCCCGCTACAGTTAATATTCTTAAGTAGAAACAAAATGTCCTTGGGAAAAAATGTTGTAAAAAAATTTTACATTTTGGTAAATAAAGAAAAAAAACAGCAACAAGTTACCATAAATAAGACTTTTAGGCTACTCTAAGAATAATGTTTAGGATACACTTGTGAAGCACCACTGGGAAGCAAATGTGGATGACTAGCACCATAATATGAAAAATGAGTGACAGAAGTCTTAAGATAGCCTTTTGCTTAAGAATGAACCTCAAGAGCAAGGAAAGTGATATCTTGATTGAGGGAGCCTTGATGGGGTTAGCAAGAAACCTGGCTCTAGAAAAATTCCCAGGAATTCACAAGGATGACCCCCAGCTAAGACCCTAAGCAATAGAGGAGAGGGTGCCTGAACTGGCCTTGCCCTGTAGTCACCATAGAACCTTGTCCAACAACAGATGGAAACAAAGGCAGAGACCCACATCGGAGCACTGGACTGAGCTCCCAAGGTCCAGTTGAAGAGTGGGAGGAGTGAGACTATGAGCAAAGATGTCAAGACCATGATGGGTTCATCCACTGAAACAGTTTACCTTAGCTAATGGGAGCCACAAACTACAGCTGGACTGGGAAGGAACCAGCATAGGACCAAACTAGTCCCTCTTAATGTGGTTGACAGATGTATGGTTGGGGTGGACTGAGGGGCCACTGGCAGTGGCACCAGAATTTATCTCTATTGCACGTACTGATTTTTTGGGATCCTATTCTCTGTGGATGTATACCTTGTTCAGCCTAAATGTCGTAGGAAGGGCCTTGGACCTTCCCCAAAGCAAAATGCCTTACTCTCTCATAGGATTAGATGAGGGTGGGGTGGGAGGATGTATGGAGGGAATGGGAGGAGGGGAGAGAGTGGGAATTTGGATTGATGTTTTTTTTTTTTTTTAAAAATCTAATAAATAAAAAAGTAAAAAAAAATGAACCTCAATAAAAACATGTTCCTATATGATATTTAACAATGTTTAGTTACAAAATTGCTACAGAAAATACACTAAAAACTGTGTGTTCCCTTGTGGAGAACTCATGATTTTTTTCCAAAAAGATCTTTGTTGAATGATAAGAAATGAAAATTTTGTAATATTACCATAAGAATGTTCTGCAAGGGCCAGGCATGGTAGTCTTTAATCCCAGCACTCTGGAGGCAGAGGCAGGTGGGTCCCTGTGAGTTTGAGGCAGGCCTGGTTTATAGAGCTAATCCTAGGTCAGCTAGAGCCACGCAAGGAAACTCTGTCTCAAAAAACAAGCTAACAAAAAAAAGTTCTGCAATACTAGTGTAAATCTAGTAATGGAATGATTGTGTTAATTATAAACTATTGGCTTAAAATTCTCGACCTTCTTAACATCTTTTGAACAAAGTATTAAGATCTCCTTCAATACACAGATACCTGATACATGCTATCTAGATATACAGATGCACAGATAACACATGTTTCCCAGCCACTTAGCCCCAAATAATAACACAGAAACTATATTAATTACATCATTGTTTGGCCAATAACTTAGGCATATATTTAGCTAACTCTTATATCTTGAATTAACCCATTTCTATTAATTTGTGTATTTCCACAAGGCTGGGGCCTACTGGTAAGCTTCTGGCTGGTGTCTGGCATCTTTTTCCTTCAGCAGCTACATGGCATGTCCCTGACTCTGCCTACTTTTTCTCTATAGCTCTGTTTGCATTTCCCACCTGGCTTTAATCTACTAAGCCATTGACCAAAACAGCTTCTTTAATAACCAATGGTAATGAAACATATTCATAGCATATAGAGGGGAATCCCACACCATCTTTTTTGAGACAGGGTTTCTCTGTAGCTTTGGCGCCTGTCCTGGAACTAGTTCTTTAGACAAGGCTGGCTCCAAACTCACTGTGATCCACCTGCCTCTGTTTCACAAATGCTGGGATTATATACCTGATAGTACTTAATTTCTGTTGATGTCTTTGCATATTATTCATTGACTTGCCAAAACAATTTAATTTTTAAAGTAATCTTTGCCTAGTTTTGGAAAGTCTTTATAATCTAATTCAAATCAGGTATGATCCAAAAAGTTTTATGCACTATTTTTCATGCTACAAGTCTGTTTCCACACATGAAAAACATCACTTACAATAACTTTTCGAGGAAGTCTATATGGTAGTAATCACAATATGATAATTTTAAAGAGTGTAATTCCTTGATTGAATCTTAACCAATATTTTTAAATAATGAAATCATAATATTTGATTCAATAATTTGCCAAATTTACTACAGTGAAAAAGAAATAGTTGCAAGGGAATCAAGGATGGAAAATGAATCTCCCTTCTCAAACATTAACTTTGATCCAATATGGTTAATGTGATAAAAAATAAAATTTTTGCATTGCCTGATACTCTGGAGTCACAGTCCCATTTAATTTGTTCTTATAAAGGGAGATTTAGCTTTAGTTTATCTACTGATGATTCCTGAAACAAGATATTAGTTGATTCATTTGAAGAATCTAATTAAAGGCTGTGGTTAAGAAATGGAAGTGAGGGAGTCTTCCTTTGCTTTTTATTTTTATATGTCTTGAGTGTTTTGCCTGTATTTAGGTCTGTGTAACACATGCAGATGCTGCCCCCAGAGGCCAAAAGAGGGATTCGGATCTCCTGGGACGGTAGTTACATATGGTTTTGAGTGGCAGTGTGGGTGCCTAATCTGCAACCAGGGCCTCTTTAAGAGCAGCCAGTGCTTTCAACTGCTGAGCCATCTCTCCAGTCCAATATATGTAGACTTAGGCAAAAACCTGCTTGTGTTATAGAAGGATGTGTTACTGTGCAAGAAACAGTACACATGGGTGCAGGAAAAGGGTGCGAGCTTCATTTGCAACAAAAGTGTTCCAATCTATCTGTCAAAATATACAGCTGGCACCTTCCTGTGAGAGTTACCCATCACAGTGTAAAGTTCAAGGATACACAGGTACATGATACACAGACACACAAATCCACATGATAAACATGACACACAGATCCATGATATATAGATACACAGACACACAACATGACACACAGATACATGATACACAGATTCCTAATACACAGACATACAGATCCATGATACACAGATCCATGATCTATAGATACACAGACACACACACACACACATGATACACAGATACACAATACACAGATACCTGATACACAGATCCATGATATACAGATATACAGATACACAGATATAGACACATGAAACACAGATACACATGATACACAGATACATGAATGGATAAGCTTGATAAAGCATTTTCCTGCTAACCATGTACTTCCTGAATCCTACTTTCTTAATACTTCTTGTCCTGTCCTTCCTTCCTTCCTTCCTTCCTTCCTTCCTTCCTTCCTTCCTTCCTTCTTTCCTTCCTTTCCTTTCTTTCCTCCTTCCTTCTTTCCTTCCTTCCTTTCTTCCTTCTTTCCTTCCATTCTTCCTTTTTCCCTCTACTTTGAAGAAGGATTTCATGTAGTCCAGACTGGCCTCAGACTTGCTCTGTAGCTGAGGATGACCTTGAATTTCTAATTCTCCTGCCTCTATCTCCCAAGTGTCAGGATTCTTGAAGTGAGCCACATGCCTGGTTGTATGCAGTGTTGGAAATGGAATGCGGGGCTTCGTGCATGCTAGTTAAGCACTGTACTGACTGAGCAGACCCTCATCCCCTTAATATGATATATTCTAATATCATAGGAAGAATATTTTAATGTTGCTTGTAACGAACTTAAAGAAGATGCAGAAACTACAAAGAAAATATCATAAACGTTCATAAACACATATCATTTAAAGAAGAAACCTTTACAAGACGAGAAATATAAATTCTAGTGACTGTTCAAGCTGGAGTTAGAGCCAGCAGACAGTACTGGTCGAATCATATGTAGCTTCCCCTGCACCGACACCAGAGAGTCCTAGAAGGGGCTCTCTGTTCTCCCAGCCACGCACCACTGTCCTTTGTTACTCTTCTAGTACTGTTACCAGCCATGCAAAGATTCTAATCTCTCCTTTGTCTTCACCTGATAATGCGGGGAAATGTTGCTCTTGTGATATTATGGAATTAGAAAGGGTTTCTTTAATTCTGCCTTTTTTTTTCTTTTCTGTTTTGGAGGAAACAGTACCAAAGTTCATTGTGAAAAAAAAATTACTGTCATCTGTTTTCTTTTTCATTTCCACTTGCCTGGTTTTATAATTGTTTTCAAGGAGCCCCAACTTTGTGGACACAAACTAATACTGAATGCATTTGCTAGTTTGGTTTATATGGTCTTAAAAGTATGAGCTACAGTGCAATGTGTGTGTTTGGGAACATTCTTTGAGCACAGTGAACAACAAAAAGTGAAGAAACTTTGGCTGTTTCTTAAAATCAGAACAAGCCTCTTTTATAAAGTCTGGGGAGCGGAACCTTGTGGAACTAAGGAAGAAAAACTCACTTTATACCCAATTGTTTGAAGCTTTTTTTTGGTTTTGGTGGTGGGAGATGATGGATGAGGGTCTCCTCTGCTTGCCAGCGGATCTATGACCAGCGCAAAAACTGCTTGGTCTTGGTTAATTAATTGCAGTTTATTCTGATGCAGGGCAAGCACCTTGGCTAAAATATCAGCATCTGTGTTGATTAAAGACCCGAGGCTGGAGAGAGCACATAGTTGGGGGTCTTAGATAGTTTGGGAGCCATCTGGGCTTCTTTTAATGAGGGAGGGCTTCTGCATTCCAAGTCTCAAAGCTGCATTGTTCTAGTCAGCATTAATGGGTGCCTCTTGCCCAGCACCACAGCACTTCAATTAAGATCCTATGATTTTTCTCTGGTCGTGTGCGTCAGCATTCTATCCAGGGTTTCACCATTGCTTCTCATTTCCTGCAGACCTAGTGATAAGAGAGCAGAGTAAAATCTTTCCCGCCTTGTTCAAGTCTACATTCAGGGTGCAATGCGAACAAAAGTTTGCTAGTTTTTAATGCCATCGTCAATGACGTGTCTGCTCAGCTTGGTGACACGTTTGAAATATGAGTTCCCGAACGTGTGTTTGCTGACAATCTTATCATCAGGATATTATGTCTACAATCAACTCTTGTTGGCTTTCATCTTGGGTTTTGTTCTTTGTGTCTGTAACTTTATTGCTTGATTGTTTATAAAATGATGAAGCTAATCCAAGGATTTTATTGGAATGCTAAATTATGTACCAAAAGGTGTTTCAAGCCCAGTGCCTGTTTTGATGGGATTCAAGGCAACAATAACTTAGGTCCAAGCAGTGTTTTTCTTCAAGGGCTTTGCTCTTTGTGTTCATGGAGATTTAAGTCAGCCACTGCTAATAGTCTATTCATTATGCCAGAAGTTAGAACTGCTTCTTCATTCCTTTACTTTAAAAAACATTTTTATTATCAAGTACACCACAAATACATGGTTATATAGTGCACAAGTGAATTTGTAAAATAATAATACAATAAACACCTATTTTCCCCTCACCCTAGAAATTAGTATATCATAAATTTGTTTTCAGTGCTGTCCCAAACTGCACTTGCTTCCAATCCCCCTTAGAGGTAGCTGCATTTGGCATGTAAATGGTATTTTCTCTTCCTTTAGAGAAAGCTGTAATTGCACACATCTTTGCACTGTGTGTGTATGTGAGTGTATGTGTGTACATGTTTGTGTGTGAGTGTGTATATGTGTGAATGTGTGTGTGTTGTGTGAGTGTGTATGTTGTGTGAGTGTGTATTGTGTGAGTATATGTATGTCTGTGAGTGTGTATGTTGTGTGAGTGTGTATTGTGTGAGTATATGTATGTCTGTGAGTGTGTATGTGTGTGAGTGTGCATTGTGAATTGTATGAGTGTGAATGTGTATGTGTGTGAATGTGCATCGTGTATATGTATGTGTGTGCATGTGTGAGCATGCATTGTATGTATGTATGTGAGTGCATGTGTATGTATGTATGAGTGTGAGTGTACATTGTGAGTGTGTATGTGTGTGTGAGTGTGTGTGTACTAGAATGACAGTGTATGGATTCTCATGCACCTTGTCTGCTCTGAATACTCATGTGCTGGAGTGATGAGCATAGTTGTGCCTCACTCATCAAGTATGCTGCAGAGTAATCCATTGAGTAAATGTAGTAAAGTTTACCACACATTTTATTAAACAAGGATATTAGGTGGTTTTAAGGTTTTCTCTTAGGAAGAGAGCTAATGTGAAGACATTTTCTAACACAAATGGGTAAAAATTTCTCTGCATAAAACTCCAGGAGTGAAATTTCTGGATTTTTCACATTCACCAGTTAGGGTTTCTATTGCTGTGACGAAACACCATGACCAAAAACCAAGCTGGGGAGAAAGGGTTTATTTCCAATACACTTCCACATTTCTGTTCATCATCGAAGGAAGTCAGGACAGGAACTCAAACAGGACAGGACCCTGCAGGCAGGAGTTGGGCCCTGGAGGAGTGCTGCTTACTGGCTTGCTTCCCAAGCCTTGCTCACCACCAGCCCAGGGATGGAGCCACCCACAAAGGGCTGGGCCCTCCCACATCAATAACTAATTAAGAAAATTAAGTCAGATCTTAAGGGGGCATTTTCCCAGTTAAGTTTCCCTCCCATCAGATAGCTCTCGTTTTTGTCAAGTTGACATAAGACTAGCCAGCAACATCTGGTACTATTGCAAAGTTTGGGTGAAAGTCTGAATTGTCGAAGCTTTTTTTGAAATACTTGATAGATGTATTTATTTATATGTTCTTTGTTGTGTGTATGCATGGGTGTCTTCTGTACCAGGATGCATGTGTGGAAATCAGAAGACAACTTGTAGGGGTAGGGTTTTTCCTTCTCTCATCTGGACTGGGAGGGGTGGAACTCAAGTCTCCAAGCTGTAAGTGCCTTTACCCACTGAGCAATCTTGCAATCCCCCTAGGCTTATTTTTTCAGTGAAGCTTTTGTTTCATAGAGAAAATGAATTGAGTTCTTCTCTGCTCCTGACAGTCTGCTCTGCGATTATCTTTGTTAGTTTGGTACATTGGTGTGCTAAACTAAGTGCATACTCTACTCAGGGTTTATTTTTGGCATTGTTTATTTTGTAACTCTCAACAAACAGATGATATATGTCCTCAATTATCATATGGAATATTATCCCTTCTCTGAAAACAGCTTGTGATCCCTTCCTCCCTTCCTTTGACCTGTTATCTTTTTATCATGCTATAGTTTTTCCTTTCCTAGAACATTATGTAGTTGGAATCACAAAGTATGTAACCTTTTCAGATTGGCTTCTTCTTAGAAACATGCATTTAAGTTCTTTAAAAATGACCTTTTGTAGCTCAAGAGCTCATTTTTTTTTATTGCTGAGCAATATCCCACTGTTCAGATGCCCCACAGTTTCTCTATCCATTCCCCGACTAGGGTAGATGGCTTGGTTAATTGCAAGTTTTGAGAATTACAAACTATAAACGTTGTTTGTGTGTGGATTAACGTTTTTACCACATTAAAGTCAATGTCAAAGAGTACAGTTGCCAAATCACAAGCTAAGTTCCACCTCACACTGTAAGATGCTACCAGACTGGGCTGGGGTGTGGCAGCATGGTTAGAAGAGTGACTGGCTGGCAGGCATAAAGCTTCATGCTGGCACCCGGTACTACATCAAGTAGGTGTAGGGGCACAGGTCCATAATCCCAGCGCTCAGGAGCTAGAGGTAGGAGTATCGGGGTTTAAAATTATTTTCAGTCACTTGATGAATTTGGGACTAAGTCTACAAACCCTGTCCCTAAAAAGGGAAAAAAAGAATGAA
>JAQHUG010000238.1:1651721-1699332 GCA_028555095.1 Dicrostonyx torquatus | reverse complement strand
TTTTAGCCATTCTGACAGGTGTAAGATGGTATCTCAAAGTCGTTTTGATTTGCATTTCCCTGATGGCTAAGGAAGTTGAACATGACCTTAAGTAACAATTATATATAAAGTGAAAATATGATTTTTCCATGTAAATATCTATTACTAAATGTCTACAACTATCAAACCCGTTAACATGTCAATTATCTCACAATGTTACTTCTTTTTTTGTGCAAGAACTTAGAAGATCCTGGAATTTCAAGCTTATTAAACAGTGTCATTAATATTAATCACAGGGTGTTCTTTAGATCTCTGGGACAGACTCTTTCTTAATAACAGAAACTTTTACCTTTCAGCCATTATCTCTCATTTCCTTTACTCACCAGCCTTGGAAAACACTCTTCTACTCTGTGTTTTTATGAATTATATGCACATTTGAGTGAGATTACACAGTATTTATTTTTCTGAATCTGGTGCATTTAACTTGGCGTAATGTCTCCCATGTCACAAAATATATGTTTTCCTCCTTTTTAAAGATTAAATAAAAATGTGTATGTAACTTTTCCCCCATGAATCCTTTAGTTTGATTCTGTATCATGACAGCTAATCTTGCTTGTCAACTTGACACACATGGGAAGAAGAACCTCAACTGAGGAATTGCGTGCACAGATTGTCCTGTGGACAAGTTTTACAGGGCATTTTCTTGACTGCTGATTGGTGTAGGAGGGACCAGCCCACTGTGGGCGGGGCTTTCCTTAGGCAGGTGAGCCTGAGTTTTAAAGAAAGGTATCCACCTAAAAAGGAGCCCATGGATATTCCGATAAGCAGCAAGCTACCCAGTTTCTGATTTAGTTTTTGCCCTATCATTCTTCTGTGAGAGGCTGTTACCTGGATGAGAATAAACTCTTTCCTCCTCTAACCTGGCTTTGGCTAGTTTTTGATGAAAGCAACAGAAATCAATAGAACACATACCTTGGTTAGTCTAAATAATAGGATAATGAACAAGGGAGTGCAGACATCACTTTTAGATCTTTGTGATCTCAACTGCATTTCTTTGTATATATATCCAAAAGTTGTTTTGTCAGCCATATTTTCATTTTTCTAAGGAACCTATTATATGTAGTTTTCCATAATGGTTATAGCAATTTATGTTCCCCAAAACTACTATATTTTTTAAAAAAAGACACTTGTTATTTTTGTCCTTTAATCTAAAAATAGTGCTTTGTTTGCAGCCCAGGTAGCCTCAAATTGCTTATGATACTAGGAAGACACTCGAGGAATGACACCTGAGGTTATCAGCTGACTCCTCTGTTTCTCCTGCTCATGTGTGTGCTGGAATACACATGTCCATCTGTCCTATTTTTTTTTTTTTGGTTTATACTTCCGGATCATAGTCCTTCATTGGAGGAAGTCAGGACAGGAGCTCAAGCAGGGCTGGAATCTGGAGGCAGGAGCAGATGCAGAGGCCATGGAAGGGTGCTGCTTCACATGGCTTGCTCGGCCTACTTTCTTATAGAACCCAGGACCAACCCAGGGCTGACCCCATCCACCATGCACTGGGCCTTTCCCCCTTGATCACTAGTTAAGAAAATGCCTTACAACTGGATCTCATGGAGGCATTTCTTCAACAGAGGTTCCTTCCTCTGATGACTCTAGCCTGTGCCAAGTTGGTACACAAAACCAGCCAATACACCACCCACCCATGCAAACACACACAAACATACAAACGAAAACACATAGACAGATACATTCATATATACACTGGCATTTTCATGTTAAACCACCCAGAAAAACATACACACAGAGAAAGTAAGGAAATAAAGATGTTCTAGAAATAATGCCACTCAGTATTGTAAGGTGAAAATGAGACAGACATGATGCACGATAAATAAAACTTAGAGATAGAAACTGGGGTTCAACCTGAAGATCCGAAAAGCAAAGCAGCCAGCCACTAGCTCTTACCTCGACCTCCGTCTGAAATGGCGACTTGCTTCCAGGGATCTCAGAATGAGACTGTGTCTGAGAGCTGTCTCCTTCCGTTTTATAATCCTCTCTAGGGTTAGGACTAAAGGAGTGCACCACTGGGATTTAAGGCATGCACCACTGGGATTCTGTGACATCTCATGTGGCTATTGGGATTAAAGGAGTGTGTCACCACTGCCTGGTCTCTAAGGCTGACCAGTGGGGCTTTTTACTCTCTGATCTTCAGGCAAGCTTTATTTATTAAAATACAAATGAAATATCACTACACAGGCACAATGCCTCTGCCATTGGCCGGAAACTTTGCCAAGTAGACTAGCAAGGCTAGATGGCCAGTGGATTCTGGGATCCACCCGTCTTTGCCTCCCCTCCCATCTCACCATTGCTGGGAGTACAAATTCTCCCACTGCAGCTGCCTTTTACATGGGCTGAACCCAGGCCCTTATGCCAGCAAGGCAAGGGTTTTATCAGCTGACAGTCACCTCCTCAGCCTGTTACATCATATTTGGTGGGAGGTTGTTTTCGTTTATTTATGCCATGAAAGAGTATCCACTCTTCTTAAACATATTTTCTGTATCTATTAAGATGATCATATTAGTTTATATTTTGTTCTTTTGGTATGGTAGATTTTATATTTATTTTTGTTGAAATAGCTTTATATAGGCTCTAACAAATCTCACTTGATCATGTTATATGCTAATGTTTTACTGAGAATTTTCATGTTTTGGGGGTTTTATTTTTGTTTTAGAGAATCAAGAGTACTTATTCACATTGAATGTAAAGTTTTGAAAGCCACAACAAATCCGCAAGTTAGACAATTGCAGGGCTTTGGTAAGTCGTCTACTTTATCACATCTGTGCAAACAGAGATGGCCTGCTGTATTCTGTGTTACTTTGGTTCATTCCTTACTTCTTGGAAGCCTGGTATCAGTGTGTATTGTAACGAGTCAGCCAGCTCTCTAGTGACACAGAGACTTCTTACTAATTATGAAAGTTTAACCTTAGCTTAGACTTGTTTCTAACCAGCTCTTATGACTTACATTAAGCCAGAGGGCTTGTGGCTTTTAGCTTTTCTTTTTTACCGCCTGCATGTCCTGCATCCTCTGCACTTGACTGGTGACTCCCCCTTTCTTTTTCCCTGAGACCTTTCTGTCCACAAGCCCTGGCTATACATCCTGCCTGGATATTGACCATTTAGCTTTTTATCAAACCAATCACAATGACATATCTTTACACAGTGTAATCAAATATCTGACAACAGTATGTCTGGAGTCTTCATGTCCTTCTTGCATGACAAATTTCTAGATTTTTCCATGTGTCTAAGGAATATGCATCTTGAAGCATACTTTGCTAATGAACTTGTGAATACTGATGGTATTTTATCAGGGCACTTTCTTCTCAACTACCAAATGGTATTCCTCTTCAATATTTTATTCATGGGTTACAAGTTAGAAAACTGTCAGGACTTATGCTCATCACTATTAACCTTTTTTTTTTTTTAAGTGTCCTTGTCTGGCTTTGAGGGCAGAATGATGCTTTGTGGCATAGTGTGAATTTGGGACTGTTTTATCCTTTTCAGGTTTTGCAAGAGTTTGAGGACGTTGGCTTGTTGGCCTTTGAAAGTTTGTAGAACTCATCACTGCAAGCATTTCGTCCTGGATTTTCTTTTGTTAAGAATTTTTTTAAAATATTGATTCTATTTGTTTCTAATTGCTTACTGGTCTGTTCAGATCTTTTCCGTCATTAGGACGGGCTGTACAGTACTACCAGGGCCCACAGGGTCCACAGTCATTTCTGCCTGGCTTTGGCTTGAGGTTTGGATGATCATGTAGGTCACTGACCGTTCCTTGGGCCTTACAGGCCTCTTAGGGGTTGGTTCCCTGGGCTTTCTGAGTTTGGTTGGTCATTTCCATTTAAGATTTGGTTGTTTTGGTTTTGTTATTACTTCTAGTTGCAATCCTTTCTCCTTCTTTGCATTAATTCCTTTCTGCATATCTTGATTCTGTGTTGGTGTTCCATATATCCCATGACTTTCTTTATTCCTTTTTCTTTGTTTCCTTTTAGTTCTTTGATTGGATGATTTCAAATAACCTGTGTTTGGAGTCTCCAAGTTTTTCTTGTTTGATAAAATCTGCTTTCAAAGTTTTTTGTAGATATTTTTATTTCTGTTATCTTGTTATCCACAGACATGGACTTGTTCTTTCTGCTGGTTTCTGTTTCTCTGTTGCACTCGTTTTCCTTCGGGTAGGTTTGCTTATCTTAGTTTGTCTTTAGTCTCTGCTCTCTTCTCTCCTATGTGGATACATTTCTTTCGGGTCAGTTTCTAAGAATTCATTTTATTTTTTTGGTGGAATCTTGTTTCCCTAATTATTATTGATACTTGTGACCTTGCATTTTGGGGGAGTAGGCAGGGACTTGTTCTGTGTTTGCAGTCTGTGTTTAGCAATGAGCACTGTCACTGCTATTACAAGTCATCTTATCCAGAGATAATAGACTAGCCATCTGCTGAGGCCCACAGCAGAACTGGCTATAGGAGTCTTGTGTGTGTGTGTGTGTGTGTGTGTATTTATACACAGTCTCTCTTTTCTCTCCTTCCCCCTCTCTTCCCCTCCTCCTCTCATCCATCCATCCATCCATCATCCATCCATCCATCCATCCATCCATCCATCCATCCATCCATCCATCCATCTATCTATCTATCTATCTATCTATCTATCTATCTATCTATCTATCTATCTATCTAGACTGAATCCAGTGATGCTGATCTACTGTCTGGATCTCCAAGAGTGGGTGAGCTTGGATCCAGGGGAAGTTGGTCTGAAACTTGTGTCTATGTTCAAAGGCCTGGTGCCAAACCAAGAAGAAACAAAACAATAAAGATAATGACATACTTTCCTTCCTAGAAAACCTCGAAGAATCTAAAGCAAAATCCTAACTTAACAAGACCACAGTACAATAAGTCAGATGTGCACATCTGGGTTGTGAGGGTTTTCTGGCATTAAGATTAATGGGGGAGGGTCTGGTGTTGAAATCCGCAATGAGGTTGGAGTTCTTTGCTGTTTTCCATGTGGATAAGTTGTTCTCAGGGCTCCTCTGTCTGGGCATAGAGTAGGCATGAAATGGGCCAGTGAAAGCTCATCAGTGAACTGTCCTTTAATGCTGCAGTCCACCTCAGGGCTACAATATTTACCCAGATAGTGTACCTCTTAGGGAGGGACTTTCATGGAGAGTTCAGACAAAGGTCTCAGGTAGCCCAGGCTAGCCAATCCTGATTCCCTTCTATGGTAATGAAAGAACTTTATTTGATCGTTTTATATAGTGTTTTATCATATTTTGGTTTTGGTCATCTTCTTGTTGAATTAATATAACACACATTGATATAAAATTCACATCATTCTTAGGTCAGTAAAAGGGACAATTCTGTGCTTAAAAGATAGGAGCTCACTTTGGCAAGGGACTTTAATGCTTCACGTTTCTTGGTAATTGTTTGTTTTCAGAAACATAAGGTCAATTTTTGTTTTATGAATGAGTTTTTTTTTCTGCTTTTCAACCTCAGGAATTGGGACATTAACCAACTTCAGTGCCTCCCTATGAGGTATAAATCAATTAACAGACTCCTGAGTTCAAAATTTCATGCCAGACAAACTAGTGTGAGGCTCAGTTGTAGAAGCAGCCAGCTTGTCATATGGACCACTGTGCAAAGTGTTCTGGTTACAAGAGACACTTTGTTCAAACAAACAAACAAAAACTTATTTAAATGTATTTTTAAACCTACAGAATATAAATTTTTTTAACAACTAGTGCTGCCACCCAAGTTAATGTTTACTGTATTGAAATATATAATGTATCTTAACTGTCAAATTGAATTCAGTGTAATAAAATAGAAAGCAGTAAATCTAGAAGTTACGTGTCAGTCTCTGTATTGTTTATTTCTTTTATTCAGTTACTGCTTCCGAATTGGAGCACGGAAGCAGATTATATTCAGAGTAAGAGCACTTAGCTGGATAACAGAGCCTATCATCATAAAAGTCTCCCAGTGCGACTCTCCTGACATTTACCCGCGCTCACTTTCCCTGGTGATCGTTATGGTGTTGTGCTAAAAATTAATCCACTTTCCCCAAATTTGGAATTTAATCTGTCTGATCTCAAAACCACGAACGTTTATGCTGTTCCCGCATTGTCCTGTTAGTCTGTATGTACATTTTAACGCAATGAAATTTTAAATGTGTCTTCCTAATTTTTACCAATATATACCATAAGTTTTCTTTCAGAATTAGCAATTCTAAATTACTTCATAAAATGCGTTAACATTCTTAGACATACCTGTAATATTTCAAAATAATGGAACAACTTTGATCATTAACAAATCTGTCCAAATCTGCTCCAAGCTTCTTGTGAATATGAATTAAAGCAGGGTATCAGAAGGGAGGGAAGAAACCGAGACACTCATTTCTCATTCCCACAGGTTATTACAAAAGCACCTTATACAGGCGAACCCTGTTTCCATTTTAAATTATACAATTTCAAATAGGTCTTCAGACAGCGGAAATTTACGAAATAAGGCTACAGCACACACATCTCCATGGTGTCTGCTGTTCTAAAATTGTGGAATGAGTATTTAAAGGTGAGTGAGATGCTTAAAATTTCATAACCTAGAACAAGAGATAAACAAAAAGATAAGTAGCTGGCAGAGGACCACTTACAGCTAGGGGCTCAGTCTACTAATACTACTTTCGGCTAATAAACTTCAGACAGAAGCAGAAATTTTTAATTTAAGGCACAGAAACAAATCAAATAGCCCAAAACAAATGTCATATAAACCAATTACTGAATACCATAAGCAAGCAGAAAGGTTGATGGGGCTCTGAATTGACTCTGACTTAAGTAAACGCAGGAGGATACACAAAAGGAAGGATGCAAGGGGAAGCAAGGAGCTCACAGTCGTTAGAAGAGAAAGACAGCCTTTCAAAGCAAACAATCGTTCAGCTGTGCCATAATTTTACTAGTATCACAAGCATTTCATTGACATTGTTTTCTTACAATGACTAAGCCTATAACGCCTTCCTCTAATATTTGCCATTTTGTTTGGATTTGAGGTAATTGCAGAAAACAAAATTTCACACAGCAAGGTAAAATCTTGTCCAGCTGGAATTGACTAAGGGCACTGAGAAAGGCGTGCTCCTGGAAAATGCCACAGTGCAGACTGTCTAGACCCATCATGAAGTAACAGAGTTGTCTGTAATTTTGCACATGTGCAGCAGAGGGCACTAACATAATTACAGTGTTTGGTTCTGGTGGGAGTAATTACCGGTGCTTCTGGGACTCACAGGAAGTAGTAAAACAGAGTTTCTCATCCCCCTTCAATGAATAGTTTCTGCCTATCCAAATAGGGAAATTGTTTATATAAAATTTATTTAATTTTTATAGCCGAAGGGCCATAATAATTGAAAGTTAATGTTGATTATTCCCCAAGAAATCAACAGCACAACAAGTGATCCCCGAACGTCGTAAAGCTGCTTCCTCAGAAGGCCTGCAGCACTTCATCAACCTTTCCCCACTCCTCATGTTCTTGCAGAGCTACACTCACCTAACTGCGTCTTCTCCCCAAACGGCGTCTCAGAAATCCAAAAGCGGGAAAACTTCAGGCTCTGTTAGCAGCTTTTTATGATGCATCGAAGCAGTGTCTGGTTGTAATGATCTCCACAAGGTGATGGAAACCTTGACACAAGCAGAAAGAGCAACAAATAGATGGTTTGAAGGAATAAGAAAGTTACCCCAAATCACACTCAAAAATGTTGTTTCATCACAAAGATGGAGAACAGATGGCCAGACAGGTTGTGGTCTTCACTTTCCAGGTAAAATTAATAGGAACGACGCTCTCTTTATGTGAAGTGCGGTGCCTGTGAACTAAGGTAAACAACCGTTTGCTTTCTACCTGCGCTCTGCCGATGGAGGATCATGGAGAGATAGTGGTCACAGAGGTTCAATGTCCAGGTGCTGGAAGGCGAGTGCCAGGCAGCACAGGTGTTAATTTATGCAGTAGATAAAATGTGGGAGGTTCTGTGGGAACACAGAAATGGGTATGACTCTGGGAGCCGGAGAGGACCTGCACAGACAGCAATATTTAATTTGGGCCTCAAAGGACATGTAGACATTTTCTCAAGTCAAGGCTTCAAGGCATGCAAAGATAATCACAAAATAAATGTTTCTAGCATTCAAGGACCACTCAACTGAAAGCCACAATTCTGTATTTTGTGGGAAGTAATTATGCTATAAAACTAGTTCGCACTGGATATTTGAGAAATTTAAGAGAGGAATTAGGTTTGGCTTTTAACAGAGGACTTTGTTATTTGAGGAGTCTTTAATTGTGGGTATGTGGGAGAAAGGGAGAGCTTATTTGGTTCATTTTACTAAAGTGGGTTCCTACTTTAAAGAGCTGACAGGGGCTGGGGATTTGACAGCTCATTTTTGAAAGGTGGTTGATTTTAGTTCTAGAAATTTCTCATTGGATTGTGGTACACTGGCCATGGAAACATATCATTTTGTAACCAGAAATTGTAGTTGTTGTTTCTTTTGGTCATTCCATTAGTGGTCAAAACTTATTGTCAGAACAAGTGTCCTCAGAGGGTGCAAGGGTTTATTTTGAGCTGTAGACTCACTGTAGAGGAAATTACCCGTAGTGTTGTGACCAAAGCATTTTGGAGAACTCTAAAAACATCCGAGGGGCTAAGGAAAGAGCTCAGTTGATTAGAGTAGGATCTAAACTAGATTCCTAGCTCCTATGTAAAATGCAAGGCATTGTGACATTCATATGGAATCCTAGAGACAAAATCCCTGGGGTTCCTTGGCCCTAAGTAGTTGTAGTAGGACTTTCCTATGGGCTGCCTGCTCCCAAATAATGACATGGAGACTTATAGCTAATTATGAAAGCTCAGCCTTGGCTTAGGCTTGTTCCACTGGCTCTTATAATTAAGTTAACACATATATTTAAATCTACATTCTATCTCTTAGCTTTTACCTCTTTCCCATTCTGTGTGTTCAACTTGTTTGGTGTCTCCATGTTGTCTCCTGCATACCACAATTATCTGCTTCCTCTCTCTGCCTGGAAGTCCTGCCTATCTCGCCTGCCTGGCTATTGGCTATTCAGCTTTTTATTACACCAACCACAGCAACACCTCTTCACAGTGTACAAATATCCTACAACAGGTAGTCTCATCTAAATCAGTGAACCTCAGGTCCTAGTGAGAGATTGTCTCAAAAAGAGGCAGAGGGCTTCTGAAGAATGACACTCAAGGCTGACTTCTGGCCTTAGTATGTAAATGCACATGCACACACATGAATCGGCACACACATGAACCTGCACACGTACCGACTCATTCCCCAATTTTATGAGACCTGAGAATCATATATTAGCTTCAAAACATGAAAGGAGAATGGCAAAATAGAAATGATACATGTCAATTTATTCGCAAAAATAACACCAATCTTCTTAAATTCATGTAGCTATGTAAAACATAACAATGAATATGAATGCATTTCTTATTTAATATTTTGATGTGGTTTAAAGTAAAGGCCCTGAAAATAAAACTATTCAGGGTCTTCAAGCTCAAATATCTGCTTATGTGCTTATGTGCAGCCCCTGTGTTGTTTTACGTTGGTTTTAGGGTGACAGGAAGCAGATGGGTGTATGAGAACCCCAGGCTTAATCGCTTCTTTCAGGCTTGCTCCATTTTTGTTACTGGGGACTAGTTAATGATAGCATAGTTCCCCTTGACAATATTGCCCACAGGCACCAAGTCTCTTCTCTGATGCTTTTCATTCTGAGGAGAGGTCAAAGAACTGAAAAAAATAAATGAATACATTTACATTTGTGGACAAAATGTAAGTGATGAGATTAAAAAAAAAACCAATGTATTAAGTTGTTGTTGGCTTATGTGCTTATCAGTAAGAGGATCTGTTGATGTTAGTTACCTGAACTTAGACTTGTTTGTGCCCAGCTACATATTTTTAAGATTTATTTATTTGTACAGTATCCTGCCTGTACGCCAGAAGAGGGCACCAGATCTCATTATAGGTGGTTGTGAGCAGATGTGGTTTCTGGGAATTGAACTCAGGACCTTTGGAAGAGCAGGCAAAGCTCTTAACCACTGAACCATCTCTCCAGCCCTGTAGATACATTTCTTAAACAACTCTAATTCTTAGGATTTGCCCACAGAATTCATGGATACGAAATATGACTTTATTATAATCAAAAGTTCAACATTACTCAAAATGTAATGCTCCAAAATAACTAAAAAGTAGATTGTCTACCCAAAGGCAAATGGATAGACAAAGTAGTAAATACAATGGAATGGCCTTCAGACTTTAAACTCAGCCTTTTCATGTTATTGAGGGACAGGATGGAGAGTTAGATCCCCTGATAGGCAGGCAGGCAGAAAGGCAGAGGGAGCACAGGTCCATAAGAAAGAAGGTGCACTTCTAAGATGGCTGGCTTCTTCCTCATCCTGCCTGTCTGGTAGTTAAAAACAAAGCTCTGATGTTTTGTTTTTGTTTTGCTCTGACTGGTGGAGCAGTCAGATCCAGCAAGGCTGGTCTTGGATGTGTTTATCATAAAGATGTGGACCAATCAGCCTCTGTGTCTTTGTTCAAAATGACCAGCCCTAAATTTGGGGAAAAAGATACCCTCAAAGACCCTTTAAAGCACCTGTCCTGGAGGAGGGACTGGGCTTCAGCTTCCAGGGGAGTTGCTCCTCTGCTTCGAGGAGGGTGTTTTGCTCTGTGTGCCTTGCTGTGTGTGTGGACTGCCTCACCCCCAATAAAAGCTTCTTTACACACTCGTTCTGGCTGCTGTTATCTGTTGTGTTGGAGATTCTCCCCTCTGCTACCTGTTGTGTTTGAGCTTTCTTTCTGCCTTTGAATTCTTTAGTTGACAGAGAAAATGAACCTGACCAAGACCCTGAGCTGATAGCAGAGATGAGCACTGGAAACTGATGAACTGATCAGTTAGAGTGATTGGTACTCAATCTAGCAGAGGTGCTTAGAGGGCAGGGTCCTACATTGTGGTGCACAGTGTGGATTCTTGTCCTCTGGCTTCTTGTTAGGTGAGCACATGAGCAGCTCTATGTTTAAACTGCTGATAAGCGGATAAGTTTTGGGTCAGATATCAGGCTTGACATATTAGGTTAAACAGTTTGGGCTTTATTTAAATGACGGCAGTTAAAAAAAAAAAAAAACAACACTGAGAGACTTCAGTAGCAGAGTGCCATGCCAAGAGCGGCACCTTCTCAAGCAAGGTCTGGCTGTAGTCATACAGTTGGGTGAAACCAGGTCAGAGGCTATTATACTAATCTGGGAGAATAAGTGAACCGTGGAAGGCCCAATACAAATAGGAGGATGGATGAGTATTAAGAGAGAATTTCGAGGCAAAAGAGACAAATGTATGGGGTGAATGGGAAGACTCATAACTGTTTTTGACTTTCATAGTTTGGTGTTTGGATGGAGGGCTTCTTTCTTATGCAATGAATGGGTAAGGGGTAGTAGAGATTTCTTTCCCAGGGCTATGATACCAAAGGATGGCTTGTATCTCTCTTTCTCTTTGTGTCTAAATTCCTGGGTTAAGGGTTTGCATAAGGGGCCTCTGGAACACAGGCTACACAGATTAGAGATCATGAGTTTGCTTGTTGCTATTTCCTTAGCACCCAGAAGAATGGCTGATACTAGCAGAGTAGGCTTTTGATTATGAATGATTCATTATTTTTTGAAACATTTATAAATACAGGTTAGTTCATATTTAATAATGTTGGAAACTTTTAACCCAAAAGGAACAAAAGAGTCCTCAGTTGCTCATTAAAAAGAAAAGTGATGTGGGATTCCCCTCTGTATGCTGTGATTACTATGAATGAATATCGAAACTGCTTTGGACCTATAGCAGGGCAGGACTTAGGTAGGTGGGGAAGATGGAACTGAATGCTGGGGAAAAGGAGGTAGAGTCAGAGAGAAGCCATATAGCCCCACCGGAGACATGCCAGAGCTTTGCCAGTAAGTCACAGCCGTGTGGTGATATACAGATTAATAGAAATTAATTAAATTAAGGTGTAAGGGTTAGCCAATAAGAAGCTAGAGCTAATGGACAAAGCAGTGTTTTAAATAATATAGTTTCTGTGCTGTTATTTTAGTTCTGGGTGGCTGGGACAAACAAGCTCTCTCCTCCTACAGAAAAGGAGCCTGGTTCACAGGGAAATTGTAATGTGGAGATATTATGTGTGCTTGCAGTATGTGTGTGAGAGGGTGCTCTCAAATGTTTTACATTACTAAAGACTAATACACAAAAAAGAGAAACCAATACTATGTGAATTATACTTAGGTATATCTTTAAGTAGATAAGTGTATATTTACTGACTTATTTATTTCTAATGTTATATAGGATGTGGTAACTAATTTCAAGGAATATCAAGACAATCCTTATCCTCAAACAAAGGGCTGTTTACAGTTCAAAAGATAAGATTAAGGCCTACAAAGTAAAGTGTAACTGCAGAGTGAGGTGTGGGATAGCAAGTTCAGGAAAGGGAGATTAATGTGGGTACAGGCTCAGTTATGCAGAAATGTAACAATGTGTTTGTATAAGGTATAAATAAGGGGAAATGTAACAAGGTGTTTGTATAAGGCATAAATAAGGGGGATTTGTATCAAATTTTTAGCAACCTAAAGTAAGAAGAACAGACATGAAGATAATCTCACAACAATGAGCTAAGTTTAATAAAGTAAATTTAAGGAACAGCTTACTAATGTTTACAAAGAATTAATGGAGCTAATGTTTATGGAACATTTACAGCGAAACAGGGCCGGGTTCTGTACTCAGTTTCCCTTGATCCACATTTCCGTGAAGTTTATTTTCTTTGCCGAGATAGATTTACTCTGTGTAGCCCTGGCTGTCCTGGAACTCACTCTGTAGACAAGGCTGATCTCAAACTCACAGATGTCTGTCTACCTCTGCCTCCTCAGTGCTGGGATTAAAGGTGTGTGCCATCACCACCCTGCTATTAAAGGTAGGGTAATATTCACTCTATTAAATCATTTATAACTGAGGAAACCACTTTTCAAGTTCACATCTAAAAATCTAACCTCTTTAATATATTTTATATTCTCTGTGTATGTGTGTTTTTCTGTCTGTACATATCCACTTTGCCTGTTGCCAGCAGAGGCCAGAAGAGGAGTTCAGATCCCTTGGAACTGGAGATACAGTTATGAGCTACCATGTGAGATCTGGGAATTGAATATGGGTTCCCTGGAAGGACAACTAGTGTTGTTAATCATTGAGTCATCTCTGCAGCCCCTAAAATATTATCATATTTTTATCTCTCATTTTCTTATACCACATTGATAGAAAAAATAATATTACCTTTTGAATTTATGCATTTACTGCAAAGCACCTTACTAGTTTGGGGTACGGTTATAGCATTTATTCTTATAAAAATAAACATTCAAGTTTCTACTGGCTCAATTCCATTTCAGACATCTGCTGCTGTCCGCAGTCTTTCCTTTTACAGTGTCTGGTGTTGAACAGCCTGCAGACGTTTGCTCTGAGTCTAGAACCTTCCAGTAGACTTGCGAATCTCCTTAGGATTTTAGCTTTCTGTTTCTAGCTTTCATTGCATCTGTTACCGTCTTAGGTGACGCTGCATGGTTGCATGCAGCTTTGTCACCTGCAGTGATAGTGGAACTCCTCCACATAGAACTCTGCACAGGCCACAGCCGCCTTCTCTGCGGTGCATGCTGTTCCCAGTGCAACCATACTTTACCAGCTCTGTCCTTTAGGTTTCATTTTTCAGCCACCGTCCCCACACAGATCCCGAATGAGAGTCTAGTGCCCACTATGTGCTGTGGCAGAAACAGCTTGCACTCTTGGTTTTTTTTTTTTTTTCTTTCGAGACAGGGTTTCTCTGTAGCTTTGGAGCCTGTCCTGGAACTAGCTCTTGTAGCCCAGGCTGGTCTTGAACTCACAGAGATCCGCCTGCCTCTGCCTCCCGAGTGCTGGGATTAAAGGCGTGCGCCACCACCGCCAGGCTAGCTTATACTCTTGAGGCACTTTCTTAACTGGTTTGGCAGAAATGAAGATGTTCTAAAAAGACATTGTGCCTCCCAGTCTTTCTCATCAGACCATCAAAACAATGGACTCCAAACAGGAATTTCCCCAGGAGTCTCCCGGGAGATGGAAAAGACACCAGCCAGAGCGGCAAGAGATTCCACACAGCTCTACAGCTTGTCTGCCTCTGCCTCCTGAAGCTCTTGATTGGGTCCGTTTTCTCCGACGGTTAAAGAAATACAAAGCAGGAAAAATCTCAGACACGCCAGACAGATTCAGCTGGTAAATAAGCCTTATTAGGTGAGAAGGAAAATCCACACATAGCACGGCACATATATAGCAAGAGCTTCTGCAAAGCCGAGAGGGATCTTGGGACCACCAAGTCTGTCTCCTATTGGAGGACTCAGAGTTCTAAGAATCTTCAAGAAGTTTTCTTCCGCCAAGAAAGACAAAGACACTGACTGATAGGCCCACAGCTTTGGATAAATGTGTTGTAGTCTAGGCCTGGCCTTGAACTTGTTGGATTGGTCTTTAGGCAGCTGGGAGGGGGTCACCTGATGGGAGAAAAAGCTTGTCACAACAATTACAAAAAAATAGAGGCCATGACTTTGAGAGAGTGTAGAGTGGGGGTGGGGGCAGTGTATGAGAAGGTTGGAGACAGGAAAGGGAAGGGATTAAAATGATAGCACTGTATTTTATTTTCAAATAAAAATCTCTTTAAAAAATCAGCCAGACCTTTAGGCCTATGTCTCAGGTCAGGAGTATGAGTGAGAAGCTGGAAGTTTGTCCCTCCCTCTATCTGTCTGCCTATCTGGGGTCTATCTACCCTCTAGGTCCTCAAGACCATTTTGCAGGACGAGACTGATACCCAGATAATGACGGACCAGTGCTGGTCAGGACCACACCTTGACCAGGACTGCTTAGATCCACATAGTTGGGCCTCTGTTTAAAACTTAATTTCACTCCAGGACCCTAAAGACATGCTCAGGTGAGTCACTGGATCTCCTTCTTGTTCTTCCCAATGTGATCACAGCGACTAAATCTCCTTTTTCTGCTTTCCAATATTTTAATTGGCTTACTGAGGAAGAGTGGCTAAACCTGACTTGGAACACAGGCTGTGACCTCCTCTTCAAGTCTGATATCATGTTTAGTTGATTCTTTGGCTAGCAATCACCTACCTGGATTGTTTTTTTTTCTTTTATGGGGGTCTTACCCTTGACTGGATTGTAGTCAAAATGATTTTTAATTCACTAAATCTAAACTAATGTTGTGTCCAATGAGAAGAGATCTTGATGTCTTTCTATGCTTGAGACTATGAGTCTCAAGCACACACACCAAAGTCTTCTATAACCGTGAATTCTACACACTGCAGTCGTCCTATCAGCACAGGATGGCTGATGACTCTCAAAAGCATTTCCACCTCAGGCCGTGCCAGAACTTCACGTTGGCGCATACACTTGCCTAGTCAGTCTTTCCAGCTAGACACAGCTTAGGCATTTCAAATTAGGTAGATCCCAAAGTGAGCTTTGATGTCCTGCTGCTACAGCATGTCATCATTGCTGTATATGGTGCTTCTAAGCATTCAGATATTCAAAACAAAAGTCGACTCAGGCTGAGTCCTTCCTTCTAATGTCTGTACCGACACCACTGTGCCCTTTCCCCTCCACAAACACCCCGGCTCAAGCTGTCATCACCCCCAATTTGAACTAGTTGCCTTGTTTTATTCTGTCTCCCCTACCTCAGTTATCCATTTTCACACAGTAGAATTGTCTTTCATTCTACTGTGGTGAAGTTTTTCTCTTCTCTGCTTAGCATCCTTCAACTATTTCCTATCATGCTGAAAGTAAACCCCAAACTCATTTTCATCTTACATGGCATCACCTTTCACTCTGACTTCACCAGTCTTGTCTAAATTCTGTTTTTGGAATGCATCAAGCAAATTTGCCTCTCTCTATTACAATGAACATTCACATCCCAGACCTTCTAAATGATTGATCCCTTCTCATATTTTGGAATTCTGCTTAAATTCTACCTTTTCAAAACACACACACACACACATAATACACGTACACACACACACATATATATAATCTCAGAAGTTGCTCCTGTCTGGATGCTTTCTTATGTCATATCTTTCCCCTCTTCTTTTTCTCCTTTCTGTTCTTAAAAAAAAATTACACTTATTTATTCTGCATATGCCCAAGTTCACACGTGGAGGTCCGAAGACAACTTATGGGAGTCAGTTCTTCTTTTCCACCATGTGCATGTAGCCAGGGATTTAACTCAGGAAGTATCCTTAGCTGTGGCGCCATCTCACTGGATAACTCCTACTCTTCTTATGTGTCTTTTTTTTTTTGGTAATTATCTTTCCCCATATGATTTACATGAAAGCTGGGGCAGGATTATCTTTTCCTTTCCATATCTCCAGGGCTAAGCAAGCATATTATAGACATTCTAAATATACTTTGATGATTCATTGACAAAGTGAATACATTACAAGATATCCTTTGGGCATTCCAGAAGTGCAAATGCCTGCCGTGTTTGTTTTACCTCTTCACCCTGTCCTGGCTGTTCGTTAGATGCTGAACTGTGGAACTGTTAAACCTACAGTATATGAGTAAGTACCACACCACATCCGTTGACTCAGGATTTCTGGCGATGGGCTCAGAGAACTTTATTTTAAAGACACTATCAGCTGATTCTAATCCACAACTTTGGGGGGGGGCACAGATAACTGTCATTACATTTTCTTAAAAACTCAGGTCAACATTTTTTGTCATTTTAATGAAGTCACTAGGTATAATTTCATTCTATATGATTGTTCTAAGTGTATTTCAAGAAAGACCAAGGTTACTTTACAGACCTTGTTACTCCGAGTTTGTATTGTTTAGACATCACAAGACTTGTTCCCCAGGGCTGTGGTGGTTGACCTTGTTTGTCTACTTGATGAGCCATGGAATCAACTAGAAAGACAAGCTGCTGGGAACACCTGTGATGGACTTGAACTTTCATAATTAGGTTTCAGCTCTCACAATCTGTCAAGCACCGCAACATAGATTTCACCTATAAGCCTTAGCTGTATGTTCACAGCACACTTTCCTTGCCTTTCAACAGCTCTCCAGATATATGTCTGCATAGTAAGTGTTTTGTCACTATAATAAAATATCTGAAAGAGGCTAAAATGATAAGCAAATGGGTTTATTTAGTTGGAGATTCAGTGGCATGCTTGAATTAATTTTGCTGAATGTCCTCTTGCCTTTGTCACATCATGATTGACAGGAGTCATGGAGTCATGTGATTATGTCCTCCATGACCGTGAACAGGAAGCCAGAAACTTTGGAATACAGGAGCCCAATGGGCATAAAGGGCCACTACCTCTGAAGGATTCACCATGACATCACTGTCATACCAAGGACTAAACCTCTAATGTATAGACATTTGAGGATACCGAAGAGCCAAACCATTGTGCTTCCCAGCACTCATTATATTAGGTGATCTATTTATTTATTTCAATATCCTGCCCTCCATAAAGTATTCTCTACTCATTGCAAAGGAATTGTCCACTGAAATAAGATATAACTAACTACCAGGGTGAGTTCCTGGAACTGCTGAAGACATGGGAAAGAACTTTGATGGTTTGTAGAAAGCTAAATGACAGAAATACATCAAGTGCTTCCTGAGGCTGAGCATTATGACAGGTATAATGGAGATGCAGAAAAAATATAGACATATTCTTTCTTTCAAGAGCTTACAATCTACTTTAGCAGTATTTAAAGAGTACACGTATGTGAAATTTAAAAATGATTATAAAATCATAAAAGATGCAAAATAGAAAGCAGATGCGGATGCAAACTGAAAACACTACCTTGGGACCTATAACATTTAGGATATCAAGAAACAGTGATGGGGCAGGGAGAACAGCTCAGTAAGTAAAGTACTTGCCATGAGAATATAATAACGTGAGTTTGATCCCTGAAATCCATATAAAAAAGAGACAGAAAGGATATGATACTGGGTAAGTAGGGAGGTGGGGAAGATCTGGGAGGAATTTGGAGAGGGAAAACATGATCAAAAGATATTGTATAACAATTTAAAATAAAGAAACATTAAAAAAATCTGTGCATGGTGGTGTGATCTTTTAATGTCAGAGGTGAGGGGATAGAGAAAGGCAGACTTCCGGGGTTCACTGTCCAGCCAATCCATCCTGCTTGGTTAGTTCTAGGCCAACAGACTAATGGTGTCTGAGGAATAACAGCTGAGATTGTCCTCTGCCCTTCCTCTGCATGCCTATGTGCATGTGTACCTGCACCCACAAGTGTGCCTGCATACACGTGAATGTGCACACACACATGCATACACAGTAAAAAATTTCAAAGGAAACTGAGCTTAACAAGAAATGTGAAGATGGTGAAGTAAATGTATTTCCTTTGGTGCTTATCTGAGAGTGTCTGATTATAAGCTATGGATTCTTTGAATATGACATAAAACTCATTGGATCAGGTGCCGAGCATTTACTCCTCAGATGGCAGTACGATTTTTGGAAGAAGTTGAATCATAAGTATTTAGAGTCTAGCAGGAGGAGTCAGTGGGACATGTCAGAAGGAGGGTTGTTATCTGGTCCCCAATTCCCTTTTTGATATCCATTTCCTCTCTGCCGTGAGATGAATTTTCTCCTCCCACTTGTCCTACCCAATTTGCATGCAGCAAAGACACAGGCTAAACCCGTAAACCATGGGTGCAAATAAGCTTGTCTTCCTTTAAGTTGTTTATGTCAGGCTCTGTGTCACAGAGGCAAGAGCATGGAAGGAGTACTGAGAGTGGAGCAGTTGCTGTAACTAATCCTGGTCACGTGGCTTCTAAGCTTTTAGGAGTGCTTTGTGGAGGAAGCTTGGGGAAGTTTGAAGAAGTGGGTTAGAGATACCTTAGAATGCTTGAAGTAGACTTTAGTGGGAGACTCTGGTGTGTACCCCAAAGAACAAAGTGCCATAGATGTAGATGGTAAAGGCTATGTTCAAGACATTACAGATTGGAATGAAGAGTCTATTGGGATTTGGAAAGACTGTATATACTCTGTTCAGCCAAAAAAAAAAAAATGTACATTATGTCCATGTCCTAAGACTTTGTATGACACTGGATTTAAAGTATGTAGGCTAATTAGCTGGCCCAGACAATTTCAAGACACCATAGCATTCAGGATCTGACACACTTTCTAGCTAGCTACATTTGCAACAGCTACAGTGAAAACAGAGAGCAGCAAGCAGAACAGAAAGACTTGAAAAATTTGCAATTTGGTTAAAAAATGTAAAGTATGGACTAAAAAATGCATGGCTTCTGAAGAGATTTGTACCATTATAAAGAAACCGAGTACTTTGCATTGGGCCAAGAAGAATTATGACTTCAGGGCATTGTAGGAACTGGCTAGACTACTATTCGTCCATCGTTGGCTTGAAGGTATGAAAGAATAAATGCATTTGAGAGACGTTTCCAAGAGAAGAAAAGAACTTTTGAGTGAAATCATTCCTGCAGGGCCATTTAGGCAATTGTTCATCTAGGGTTTATTGTTCTCTGTTATGCAGTCACTCAGAGGTCTATGCTTAAGCTGTCCAGGGAATGCTGGTTTTGAAGGCAAGAGTTACTAGGTCATGCACTATCAACAAAAATTTCAAAGGAAGGCTTAGGGTCAGGAGATGGGTAGAATACTAGTAACATGGACTATGTGTTGAGGAGAGCCACTGACCACGATGGCACTAGCTCAATGTGGGCTACAAATAGCAATCTTAGAGGGATGGGCCTCCCCAAACTGTTGGAACTCACATCATGATGCCATGTGCCTGGGATGACAGACACGGATTTAATGTTTACCTTCTGGCTCTTTCTTTAGTCCTACTCTTCCTTTTTGAAGTGGCGATGCTTAATCTCTGTCTGTGAGATTGCTGCTTGTTTTGCAGAAATTCACAACTAAAAGATTAAGCCCCAGAGAAGATTTTCTGTTTGTACTTTCTGGTTTGTTTGATTTTTCTACAATGTTAGAAATAAGACTTTGAAGACTCTTGGGCATGGGATTGAATGAATTTTGCATTCTGGGATGGCCATAAACCTTTGAGCACCAGGAAGGAATGTTATGGTTTGACGATGAATGGACCCACAAGCCCATGTGTTGAAGATTTAGTTCTCAGTTGCTCTGTTGGTGTAGGCAATAGTGCTATTACCTTATAGAAACCCCCTTCTTTGTGAAAAAAAGTAAAAATTACTTAGTACCCACAAATACTTACTTTCAAACAGAGAACTGTGTGTGTGTATGTGTGTATGTGTTTGTGTAGAGATTGGGGTGGCTCTATTATATAGGCAGAATAGGTAAACATCATTGAGAAAGAAATATTAAATCAGAAGTGTGGTAGTGGAGTAAGGCTTACATGTTATGGTAAAACCAGGGAATTCATATAAATGGAAGGATGGAATACTTTTGTAATATTGCCATAGGGGCAAAGATATTCAGTTATAGTACCCAGGACCATGGTTAACCATTCCATGCATGGAGGGAAAAAGAAATGCAAATATGGATAAGAAGGCAGTGAAAGGAGGGTGTCTGTAGGCATACTTTTCTTTCCTGCCTGCCAGTTTCCAAATAACTGACATGGAGATTAAATATTAATTATGAATGCCTAGCCAATAGCTCAGGCTTATTACTAGCTAACTCTTACACTTTAAATTAACCCATTTATATTACTCTACATTTTGCCATGTGGTGTTACCTCTCTTTCATCTTGCACCTCCTGTTTCTTCTCTGTGTCTCGCTGGCCACACCTCTGATTCTGCCCTTTTTCTTCCCACTGTCTTAATTTGGTTTTCCTGGCTAACTATATCCTGTCTAGCTATTGACCAGTCAGCTTCTTTATTAAAGCAATCACACTGTAATTTACACAGTGTACAGAAGGACTATTCCACAGCAAGTGTCACCTCGTTTTCCTGTGTTAAAATGAAGAGTGGAAACCACATGACTCACTGTATTGTAGAATTGATTAACTTCCTCAGGGAACCTGGGACTGTATTCCAAACAGTGTTGACAAAGTATTGTTCTAAATGTTACTCAAATGCAGAATGGTATCTACCCTGATGGAGTGGGGTGACAATTTGTATATCTATGTCTTTGTCTTTGGAGATGAAAGGCAACCTGACATTCTGTCACCATAGATTCTGGGCTTTTTTTCCCCTCTTTTTTGAGACAAGGTTTCTCTGGGTAGTTTTGGAGCCTATCCTCACACTCACTCTGTAGACCAGGCTGGCATCAAACTCAGGTAGATCAGCTTATCTCTGCCACCTAAGTGCTGGGATTAAAGGTGTGAACCACCATCACCCTGCAGGTTTATGGTTCTTTAAGTACTTTTAAAGACTTTCATGGAGTGAATGGAATTGATGATACACTCTCAGGACTTATGAGAAATTAAAAAAAAACCAAAATTGTAAAGATTGTAAGTGTATAAGAGTTGTTTTGATGTGTGTTGTTAACTCCCAGGTTGTGCTTTGTCCATATGAAGCTGGGACAGCATGTATGGTACTGAGGTTGCCATTCTAGTTTGCGTCTCTCTTACAATGCTCATGATATGTGTAGCAAGTGACTTTTGATTTACATTTTAAGGATATGACAAACACTAAAAAAATTAAGGAAAATTTCACTTGATGTGGTTGTGCATACCTTTAACCCCAGCATTTCCCAAAAAAAGGCAGACTGATATCTGTAAGCTCAAGGCCAACCTAGTTTATATATTGAGTTCTAGACTAGCCAGAGGTACACGATGAGACTCTATCTAAAATAAAAATATATATCTTATGAAAAGATCAAGTTAAATTCTATTGAATTTATAAAGACGAAAAATAAAGATGATGCTAAATTGGTGAAATTAAAAAAAAACTAAAAGAAAGCTATAGAACCTGTTCGAATTTGTACCTCCCTCCAGTATTCCTACTGTGCCACAAAGATGTGAAGAGAATTCTACAAATCTCTAGTGTAATGTACTTCATCATTAACAGAGTTTATTGTGGTGAAGAACAGATGTTACTGCTAAATGTTTGAAATAAAATTGAATGCAAAAACACTGTAGACTACTTTGGTCATTTTTATTCAGGCAGTAGGACAGTTCTTTTTAACATTATCATCTTTCTGAAATATGTATGCAAATATTGAGCTATATATATATATCCTTTGTTTTCATAAATAATCAATACAAGGACTCTATATACACTTCTAAAACTATGTATGACTCCTTGAAAAGACTGTCTGGAAATGCAATATCAGCACTACCAATAATAGTAACAAAACCATTCTAATTGAAGATGGTCAAATAGCCAGGCATGGTGGCTCAGGCCTGCAAACTCAGTACTTGCGAGGCTGAGGCTAGAGGTCTAAGTTTGAAGCTACATTCTGGGATTCTATCTCAAGATAAACAAACAAAACAAAACAATCAATAATAACAACAAACCCAAGAAAAGAAATAAACAAACAAAGGTTAAAGGACTTGAAGAGAAGAAGTTAAGCTAATGTGCAAACATACTCACTCATGCTTGATGCCCCCATACAGTGGAAAACAACAGCAACAAACAACACAAAACAAAATTGCACACAGAACAAGCAGTAGGCTGGCTATAAAAATTAAAAACACAAGCAAAAAAATATATAAGTATTGGTAAAATGGTGAGAAATTGGAGCCCTAATACATTACTGATAGGAATGGACAATGGTACAAGTGTAGAAAAGTTGGTGGGTCTTTAAAATTACTATCACATTGCCAGAAGCTCTAGAAATTACTCTCATAGGAAATAAATTGAGTTTCAAAGGAAATCCTATACACAAATGTTCACAGCAGCTTTATCCACAATAGTAAAGACATGGAAACAATGTACAAACCCAGGGACTGGTGAGTTGATACAGAAAACGTGGTTTATCCACATGATAAAATATTACTCATCTATAGCAACAGAACGGGAGGATGGGGGTCTGGCTATTCAGTTAAGAGCGTTTGTTGCCCTTGCAGACTACCCAGGATGGTTCACAACCACCTTTAATTCCACTACAGGGGTGTCTACAACTGTCTTCTGGTTTCTGTGGGCATCAGGTACACCTGCCGTGTATCTGACACAAAATAAAATGAACAGAACAAAGTAGGATATATACTACAGCCTGGGTAATCTTGAACACATATTAACTAAAAGCAGACTTAAAAGCTCACATATTGTAGGGCTTGTTTATATTAAACATTTAGAATAGAAAAATGCACAGAAACAGACAGACATTAGGGATTATCTGGGGTTGGTGGGAAGGAAGAATGTGAAATGACTTAATGGGTATGGGGTCCTGACTTGGGTGATAAAAATGTTCTGTAATTGGACTGTGGAGGTGAATACAATACTACTTTATTATTAGTTGTATTTATTTAAAATGGCATGTGATAAATTTTATGATAATAAAAATCTCACAAAAGTATTTGCACAGTCACAGTTATTCAAGTTATTATCCTTTGGGGGAATTTATCTGTCTGTCTCTCTGTCTTGCATCTGTCTATGTATAAACATTGCATCTATCTATCATCTATCTGCCTATCTATATATCTATCTATTTATCTATCATCTCTCTATATATGTCTATCATCTATCTATCATATATCAATAACTGAAATATTGAATTTAATTAAAATATTAAGTTGAAAATTTGAACCGAACACAATACAAAACATAATAGAAAATATTTTATTGCTTTTTAAAGAATCTTTCTAGGGTGAGATAAAATGAACAAATAAGAAATAACCAGTAGGATTCACTTATATTTATTTCAAGTCAAACCTGTGAATTATATGGTTCGAATTCCCAGTGCTAATCCCAGTGAAATCTCATATATTTTTAGAACCTAAGCTTTGTTTCAAATAGCCATAGAGATCAAACACATCGATTTTCGAGTTAAGTGGATTTAAACTCTCGCTTCCCTATTATCAGACATGGAAAGTCAGAGAAATTTACAATGACCTCTGTCTGAGGTCTCAGTTTCTTAAATAGTAAAATTCAGATGACATGTAATTTAACCTAAGATAATAATGAAGTGAATTTATATTTGAAAATTATCATCGGACTAAGCAAGTGTTACTTGTTTAATATGGTAGCTATTTGTAGAACAAGTTTATGTAGTTTTCCTTTTTTGTGTATGGATGTGTTCCTGTGTCTGTGTTAGGTACTTATGCGTGTGGAGCCCTGAGGTCCTGTATCTCCTTCAGTCCCCCTCCACTCTCCCACTGAACTTAGAACTTGCTGATTTGGCTAGAGTAGCCGGCCAGAGAGTCCCAAGGATCTTCTAGTCTGTGATCCCTCAGTTCTGGGTTTACAGGCATGCTAACATGTAGGCCACCAGCTCCCAGATAACAACACGAGACAGAATTATGGAAGTTTGGCCATTAGCTTAGGCTTGTCCCACTAGCTCTTACAACTTAAATTAACTCATATTTTTATTAATCTATGTTTTACAACATGGCTTTTACCTCTCTCCCATTCTGTGTGTCTGACTCATTGTGTCCATTTTTGTCTTGACGGCGGTCTCCTGTGCACCTCGACTATCTTCTCTTCCTCTCACTGCCTGTGCACCTCGACTATCTTCTCTTCCTCTCACTGCCTGTATGTCCTGCCTTTCACTCCTGCCTAGCTATGCCATTCAGCTATTTATTACACCAATCCCAAACACCTGTTCACCTGCAGTGTACAATTATTCTGCAACACCAACACCATGGTTCCCAGCTTTAAAAAAAAGTGAGCTCTGGGGAACTGAACTCAGGCCCTCATGCTTTCGCTGCAGCAAACAGTTCAGGGACTGAACCATGGCCCCTAATCCTAAATGTAGTTTAAAAATAATTCTTTAAAATACTTTACAAGGTTTTCACCTTGGGTGGGAAGGAAGACTGGAGGCTGTCTCCTGACATGCAGACTAAATTCTGGCATAAAGGATTTGAAAATGTTCATTTCACGGGGGTTCAATCCCTATTTTAAATGTCTTCCAAGGAAGAAAGCATTCTTCCAAGGAAAGAGAAATTCTTTTCGTGAAGCTAAGTTCAGCATGCATGCCTTTATTAACTTTTAGCAATAGCGAGGAAGTGCTTTAAGAATAAAGGAAGGTTATTATTTATTTGAAGTTTATAACAAAGCGAGGAAGAAAAAGCCAGAGACTAAAAGAGACAGTAAGTAAGTCTGTCTCATTTCTTTCATCACACTCCGTTGCTGACTTTAGATCGGTCCAAGGACACCAAGCTGTTGGGCCTTGTAGGACACACTCGCTCTGATATCCAGCCAAGGGATAAAGAAATTGACATAAAGACTCAAAGGAAACCATGACTCTTGCAAAACAAAAGACAAAGGGTGTAGGGAGGATCATAATTCAAGTGGGAAGCCTGCTCGATAGTCCCAGCTCAGCACAAGGCTTTCTGCGTCTCCTTGACTTCAGTGGGTTGGATGTCAGCCGCACGGAAGGCGGCGTTGCCAAGGGGTGTGAAGAAAACACTTAACTCTAAAACCTATTCCCCGATCCTCAAGGAGCTTACAACAGCGTTGAGGAGATTAGCGGGGTAACTAACACTTGAGGGCGGTCAATGAAACGAGAAAAACGAGCTGGCAGAAGCCTTGGAGGAGGAGGAATTCACAGTTCAGGATCACTGGGGGATGGGGCTTGGCAGGAAGGCTTGAAGAGGAGGGAAATAAGCAGGTCCTTGGCGGAGGCCAGGGTCTTAGGCAGGCGGGGAACCCAGGCGCTGCGGACTCGGAAAGGCGGCACCAGCAAAGCCCTCGCCGGTCGAGCATCATCCGGCCCGGTGCGCACGCGCACCTCAGCGACCCGCGCCTGGAGCTCGCCGGCGGGAAGCCGGCCGGGAACCGCAAGCGGGACGAGGCGGGAAACGCTGCGCGCATGCGCAGGCCGGCCGACCGGGCTTCTCGCAATGGGGAAGGTGGAGTTTTCTAGCGGGAACTTGACCAGTTAGGCTCCGCGGCCATGGCGGCGCGCTCGCCGTCCTCCCCGCTGCCTCCGCCCCCAGGACGGCAGTCGGGCCGCCGGTCCCCGCGCCTCGGGCGCGGAGTCGAGGTGCATGGCGTGCGCAGCGGGGCCTCGGGGCTGGCGGACGCCGCGAGGGAGGTCTTCGCGGCTAAAAGCGACCTAGTCTGGAGGGGCGAAGATGGGACAGGGGGCCGGCGAGGGCCGGGCCGGGCCGGGGCCGCTGTCGCTCCAGTCGCCAGCGCGCCCCCGGGGTCCTGGCGGCCAGAGGGCCTCTCGGTAGTGGAGGCGAAGGCGACTCGGACGCAGCTGCTGGAGGAAGAGCTGAGCAGCCTAAAGGAGGAGCTGGCCCTGTGTCAGGTATCAGGACTGGCCGCCGGCCTTCCCGTCCACAGCCCGTGCCCACCACCGCCGCCCGAGCGCCTGCTCACTCGCGTTCCGGGCATCTAGGGAACCCTCCTGGGACGCGCCCTCCAGGCTCCATGCCCGGCTTGCCCGTCGCCTGGGCTGCAGGCTCTGCCCTTCTGCAGACCTCGGTTTCATTTTGATAGATGCTCTCCAAAGGCGCCTTCCTCCAAGCCCAAGTTCCTGGTGGTGTCTAGTACCCAGTGCCCCACGAGTGGAGCGCATTCATGAATTGAAATAAACAGGACCGTGTCACAAAAATAAACTTTCACTGATGGAGTAGCCTGCTGTTACATTTCAAACCCACACTTGCCCTTGTTCTAACACTGTTAAACTTAAGTTCCAAACACAATCACAAGTTTTTAGCCTTGGGACTGGCGGAGTTCACACGTAGAATGCTCCTTATTCATTTATCAACTTCGAATGAGCCCGTAGATCATGAGTGTGAAATACTTTCACGTGAGCTTGGCAGAGGAAAGCGGTTGTTAAGTTAGTTGCACTCGAATTACTTTCCAGATTAGTTTTAGGGTTTGTGTAAAGTAAGCTCGCCTCCCTTCAGTACACAGGGGTTTGTTATTTTTATTTTGTTTTTTGGAGGATTTGCCGTGTCACTACCACTGGCTAAAATTTAACCTGAACCTTGTATAGGATTAGGAAGTAGGATGGCATTCACTTAATTACAGGTCTTTTTAAAAAACAAAATCACCATCTTTAAGAGACACTAATTAGGAACTGCCAACACAGAACTTTTCAAGCAGTATTATCAGTTTAGATTAGTAAAAAACCTTACAGTGTGCTCTGTTGGGTTCTCTCACCCAGTTTATAGGTCTTTGCTGTCAAAAGAACAGAATCTTGTTTAACTTGAATATAGCTTTGTTAAATAGATTGGGGAACAACTATCTGACCACCCCCAATTCATTTTCTCTCTTATTTTCTATTCTCTGGCAAAAGGGGAAAGGGATAACCCAAAGATAGCAATGAACTGTTTTGTCCACTGTAAACGTCACCCTCAGGTACTTTCCAGATGTGTGCTCCTGCTAAAGACTTTTGTTAAAGCAACAGGCTAAGACACTACCCGCAGTTTTACACTGCCCGCAGTTTTACACTGCCCCTCTGCGCTCACATTTATAGCCTTAAAAATGGGGCTTCCAGTGTGGCACTGGCCTTTGTGATCTTGGGCAGACCTGGACTGTGAAATTATTGCAATACTTGAGGCAAATGTAAGAGATAGAAATGGTTCTGATTAGCTTGGAATGACAATTCTTGAGATTTGATAATGTTAATACTGTTCGATGATTGGAGACATTACAGTAAATTCCAGAAATGAGGTTGACAGTATCTGTCATTACCAAGGTCATAGCCAGACCAGATTCCTGCTCTTAGACTAGGGAAAAATAATTATACTCCTAGTTGTTTTGTAACACAGTTAAACCTTTAGTTTTTAAAATGTGAATTCTTATTATTAACCCATAAATCACAGTACCTGAGATTATATAGTATCAAAATCTTAGAAATTGCAACCCAAAGTAAGAAATCCAATTTTTAATCTCAATTCCCTGGGACACATGCGTTGTCCCCCCCCCACCCCATGTTAGCAAGGACACCACGTGCAATAGCATAATAAAGGCTGATTAAGTGTGAAGAAATCTGTCTATCGTGCTTATTAAGGGTAGTACATTCTAAATGCAACATTTTCCTAGGTATTTTCAGATTTTCATGATGTTTTCATGCCTTATTTCATTTGTTTAGAGACTGCTTCCAGCCTATTATTTGCACTTTTTTTCTCACATCTTTCAAGACTGCATCCTTTCTGTGACAGAATGCAGGACAGTATGTGTACATGCACTTTGGATCCCCTTTGTAGACTAGCAGATCAAACAAAATGATGTTGGGTTTATCAAGGTTGTGTGTTGGGGGTTGTTGTAGCAGCCAACAGCATTTACTAAGTCAGTTTCAGATGAAAATTATTTAGGGAATTTAAGTGACAGACATATTTGTTCATTACCAAATTTAATGATAATTTTTTGAAAGTATATGGAATTGGGAATCAGAATATTTACCCAGAGAACTAAGTTGTGTTTTATAACTACCATATAGTTAGCTACGTTGAAGCCTTTTCCAGGTATTAAAAACAAAACGACGTGAGAACTCATCTTGTAGTTGGGTGCCTCACATAGTTAGGAGCTATATTCTAATAGAGTAATGTTTTTGATTAATGACCGCTGTGGGAGGGCCCAGACCCCTGTGGGTAGGGCCACCTCTAGGCTGGTGTTCCTGGGTTTTATAGGAAAGCCGACTGAGCAAGCAAGCAAGCAGCATTCCTGTACAGCCTCTTCCTTACCTCTTGCCTCCAGATTTCTCTTCTGCTTGAACCCTTGCCTTGTTTTCCTTAGTGATGGACCATCGTTATACATGCAAGCCAAGTAAATCATGTCCTCCCCATGTGTCTTTATCACAGCAATAGGAAGCAAACTAGGGAAACTGGTAGGATGACGTAGTGGGCAAGAGTGCTGTTTGGTTCTCAGATCCCACAGTAGAAGCAAAGAACCAACTCTCAAAAGTTGTCCTTCCCGTACACACTGTAACAGGAATGTGTCCCATTCTCCCTACCCCAAAGAAGAAAAAAATAAAAATAAATTAAAAGTGTAATAGGACAGGGGTTTAACAGACTTGGGGCTTAAGTTATAAACAGCCAGGGGCAACTTCTTTTAAGGAGGTGATACTTAAGTAAAGCCTTGAGGTAAGTTTGGGAATAATCTGCATAAAAGCCTGGATGATGGTATAGCCTGCCCAAAAGCGAGGAAGTCAGCCTAAGGATAGGGGAGCATGATAGGCATCTTGGTGAGATGCGTAGGAGCTGAAATGATATGAAGTTTTAGAGTTTTGGTAGAGAGAGTTGGGATTATTTGTCCCATCTAGTGGGGACTCCACTGGGGTCTTTTGACCTGTGAGTCTAGGAGTCTCTTGTAGAGATATAAACAAGAGTTGGAATGGATTTGGACTAGGGTGATCATGGTGAAGGTGTTGAGAGTGGTTAGAATAAGGATCTATTTTGCAGATAAGTCCTTCTGATGTATAAAAAGTTTGGAGAAAAGAAAGTCACCAAGACTGACTTCTCTCTACATCTTAGGTGTTTGAATTAATAAGGAAATGATGATACATTTCTGACATGCAGAAGGGCAGGCTTGTGAGAGGATTATGGATCAAGAGTTTTATTTCAGGGAAGTTAAGCTTAAGAAGTGCTTTTTAGGCCTTCATTTGGAGTTGCCAAGTAGACAGTTGGCAACACAAGTCTGAAAGGTAGAGGAAATATAGAAAGGTTGGTTTGTAAAACTATGTCACTTATATAAGATCAAGTAGCGCATCATTAGCTCTTAACTTTGAGTGCATCTCAGAGCTTTGAAAGAATTCTGGATACTTGGACCAGTTAATCTGAACCTCTAGATCATTATTTTTTTTTAATCTCCCCAAAGTGGTTTCTATTAACCAGAGTTAATGACTGATATGTCCAGTAAGTCTGAAACTGTCCATTGGATTTGACAGGGTAGAAGAACATGGGAAATGCTAACACATTGGTATAGAGGGAAATTTATTTACCAGGTGTAATCTTCTTTGGCAAGACATCTGTTGAGAACTTCTGCTCCTTTTTAAATCACCTTGTGTTTTGATTGCTGCTTTCTAGGAATTCTTTGTATATTTGGATACAAGTGTTTTATCAGATACGTCTTTTATAATTTTTTTTTCAGTCTATGGTCTCCTTTTTTCCTTTTCAGTTTAAAATTTTGTTATTGATTCTTTGGCTCCTCCTAGATCTATCTCTCTCTCTCTCTTTCTCTCTCGATCTCGATCTCTAAATAACACATTGAGTCCAATTTGTGCTGCCTGTATACTCCTGTGTGGGCCCATCCACTGGAATATGGCTGACCTTCCAGGGGCCACAGCCTTAAGGAAAATGTTTCCTCCCAGAGAAGCCATCAATTGTCCACAGCGTCTCAGATATGAGTAGGGGGCTCCTCAGCCTATTTCCCCTGGGAAGGAAATCTTATTGTAAAATTGCAGAGTGAATGAGGTAGGAAAGTGGAGG
Source organism: Dicrostonyx torquatus (assembly GCA_028555095.1). Classification (NCBI taxonomy): domain Eukaryota; kingdom Metazoa; phylum Chordata; class Mammalia; order Rodentia; family Cricetidae; genus Dicrostonyx; species Dicrostonyx torquatus. Next base: position 1,668,787 of record JAQHUG010000238.1, on the reverse strand, counting down.
CAGCTGGAGTAGTCAGTTCTCTCAGGGGGTTTTGCAATCCAGGGAACTGGAAGACAGCAGTAGATGAAGGACAGCCTCCTCTTAGAGTAACTCTACATTGATTTTGGTATTTCAGCATTTGCATCACAAAGTGTGGGTGGAGCATTGTCAATATTGGAGTGTAGGCTATCAGTGTAAGGAATTTTTAAAATAGGATTTTCCTATCATACTTTTGTGCAATGTCCAAGGAAGTAAAAAGAGGGCATGAGATTCCCTGGGACTGGGGTTACACATGACTGTAAGCCTCCATGTGGGTGCTGGGCATTGAACTATGTCCTCTAGAGAAGCAACTAGTGCTCTTAACCACTGAACCATCTCCAGTGTCTTCCTGCTATACCTTTAATGGGTTCATTGGTATAATTATAGAAGTAGCTGTTCATTGGTTTTTTTCATATTTAAATTCAATATCATCTCTTACCAAGAAACAACATGCTTAAAATGCTTTTTATTTCCTTAAGGCTGACAAAGAATTTGTATGGTCTTTGTGGAAACGTCTCCAGGCAGCAAATCCAGACCTCACTCAGACTGTCCGTTTGGTTGTAGAAAGGTGAGCTCTCAAGTTTTACTTTTTTATGAATCTTGGGTTTGCTGGACTTTTTATTTAATATAAAGTTTAAAACTCTCAATGCCCCCAAAAGATCAGTTTGATTTCCAAATGACTGTCATAATCACAATGTTGTAATTACTGGATTTATAACAAGAAATGCCAGATTCTCCAAGTATGTATCAATTGTTTCTCCCACTCACCTGTATATGATGTACATGTATGAGACAGGGTCTCATGGAGCACAGGCTGACTTTGCACTTGCTATGTACTATGAATGACCTTGAACTCCTGATCTTTCTCCCAAGTGCTGGATCTTGTTCATATTCTGTCATATGAGCACTTAGCAGATAAGAGAAAACTATGGCTTAGACACTAGATAGGAGACGGTATATAAGCATGCCACATTTTTGGGAGATATCCCTGCTATTTGGCTTCTTACTTGACAGCTGATTGGATAGGTAATTCCCTGTGCTGACTCAGTCTTCCCCATTACATCATTGTAGCGTGTTCTTGAAAACCTGAGATGACTTTGCCAGAGTAGAGGAAGTGTTCCAGAATAAGTTGTGAGTTTTCATTTATACTTCAGTATTGCCCTGCAGGGATGCTCAGCCATTTAACTGTAGATTATGGAGCCTCTCCATGGTCATTAGAAACACCGGAGTGATGCTGCTACTCCTCATCACACATTTAGTATGCAGTAGTCCCCTGGCATTTAACACAGTGATTAACACACTTGCTTTCCTATTAAATGGATTTCATTATGTTTCCTAAATGAGAAGCTAAACATATGGGTATCTTTTCATTTCCTCATTTCTTTGCTGGAACCAGGCTCATATAACTTCTGTATCATTTTTGATGACTTCAACTGTATTCTTTGGGGTCTCTAGCCCTGTGATCATTCTAACAATACCTGTTTTTTATCCTTGTTAAAATCTGTGATACATGCCAGACTGTGCCAACTTTTGCCATCCTTGATAGTTGTAGATTCCTAAAATATCTTACTTGTCTTTTTACTCATGTTGCTTTTATGTCCAATTTATCAATCACACTTCACTTTTGGTGATCAGACGTCCCTTTGTTGAAGCTCCCTGGTTGCTTTTCCAGTATCCTGAAAATTGATGTTTTCTGTTCCTATTTCTTTTTTGAAGCAGCATAACCTTCTAAAAAAGTTCTGGCTGTTGACCTGACATTTCTGTGATTTTGTTCTTTATCCTTTCTTAATAATGCCTTCCAACTTAAAAAGCTAGCATCAATTTTTGTGTGCCTTTTGGTTGAGCAGAAGGGGCTAGTGAAATATTATCAGGCCATTTTTCTTATCCTTTATGATTTCCACTTTATACTTTAAATATACTAATGTTTATATTTATAGAAGAATATATATTTACATGTCCATATAGTTTATAAATAAATATATATGGGAGGTGTGTACTCAAACTCAAAACCATTATGTTCTTAGGATGTATAATAAGAATTGGAGAGATTATTGCTTTATAGCTGTGAATTTCGAAATGTAGTATATATAATTTGTATATAAGTAAGTTCTCTAGAGGAACAGAACTAATAAATGAATATATATTATTAAAGGATTTATTAGATTGGTTTGCACAATATAGACTAGGTAATCCAACAATATTTACACACTAGGGAGTCTTCTCAGTCAAGGAGGCTGGATGTCTCAGTGTCCCAGTTGTTGCTGAAGGCCTGGAGGATTCCTGGAAGGCTTCTGGTCATCAGTATTGGAAGGCCAAAGATGTCAGCTTCCAGTATCTGTGTAAAACGACCAGTGCCACAGCAGCAGCACTGATCAGATGGGCTGCACTGATAAGCAAGGAGTAAAGATGAACAGACAAAAGCAGAAGTTTGCATGGGACCTCTTTATATCTGGGTTGCCACTAGGGGGAAGGTCTCTACTGACTTAACCCGTTCTGGAAATATCCCCACAGTCTTGCCCAGAACCTTGTCTCTTAGTCAACTCAAGATCAAGTCAGGTTGATAACTGTGATGGCGAATCTTGTTTGTCAATCTGGCTGAATCTGGAACTGGGCATTCTCTGCAGTATTTCTAGATCATATTATTTGAAGTGGGAAGACCTTTAAGTGTGGGTGGCATCTTTTGGTGAAATCCTGGATAAAAGGACATGGAGGAAGAAAAGTTTGGCTTTTGCCTACTTGCATTCACGGTTGCTGGCACATTCATCGACCCTGTGTCTGCTACTGCTGATTCCTCTGCCTTTTTGGGTTTTCAACATGTACTGAACATTAGAAGTTCTCTAGGAATCCTCTAGTTCTTTGGTACATACTGGAACTGTGAAGGGTCCAGCCTCACAGACTGAGCAACTACTGTTTTCTCAGCTTCTCTGGTATGATACAGATGGTGTTGGACTTCTAAGACCACACTGTGTAAACCAATCTAGTAAATCCTCATTTAATATGCATCTATCTATCACTTCTGCTCTTTCATAGAACCCTGACTAATACAGCAACCAAGACTAACATCACTCAACATATACTTTAACGTCACTTGAAATGTTCTTATAGATAGACATACATGGTGTACCAAGTCTCTGGGGCTGGATCCTGGAATCTTTCTAAAGATAAACTTTTCAGACAGTTCTGATGTTGTAGGTCATAGATCACAGTACAAAATATCTTAAATTTTGAGTTGATTTTTTAAAATTGGAAACCTATTAGTGCAGTTTTTAATGTTGTGACATGCAAATATTTTCTAGGTAGTATATTTATATTAATTTACAAGTGCAAACTCTGCCACTCAACCTGGATCTTTCAAAAGGAATGTTAAAGTCTAATAGACTACAGAAAGGTGATCTATTATTTGACCCCAACTAATTAATTACCATTAATTACACAAATTGTGCTGTTTTTGTATGATGGTATCTTGGTTTTCCTGGGCAATGTTCCAGACAGCTCTTCTCTGGGCTTTTTATTATACAGTATTGTTACTGGTGGTGGTTGGTGCCTAGGTTTGGCGTTTCTAGGTTCTTGGTCTCTTATTGAATAAACACTGTCACAAATTTGTGAAATAAAAAAGATAATTTTATTTGTACCTAAGTGATAGTAGAGATTATAAAGGGATCTTCTACCAAGATTGATAGAAGACCCCTCATGTAAGAGTACTCTTGAGGGTCCCAGGGGAATTTAGAAGAACAAAGTGAGGGAAGTTCCTTAGTTTGAATGATAAATTAGGTCATATAATCATTTTTCTCACTGTTAATGTCTCTTCCCATATGCCTCTTATTTTAATCATATGCACACCCAACTATGCATAGCTATAAAATGGTAAATGAGGGATCCTCTCTGAAAGTCCACTTGAACAACTAAGTTTGTCTTACTGTACATATTCCTCAAACCAGTTTTGGTCAGATTGACCCACCTGTTTGTACTTGATTCATTGGGAATATACTTGAATGAAAGTGTCTAGATTTGATTGTTATTAAGTTTATTGCTCATGGTTCTGTCTGTGTGTGTTATCATTCAGAGATGAGAGAACAGGTAGTCAGATGCACGTGAAAGTTTGAGGGGCTACTGACATTGTGTGCATACTACATGCCAAGTACATTACAAGGGCTAGGAGTAAGCTCCCAGTTTCCAATTCTTTGGATAAGAGGCCAAGAAGCTGGAAATGCCCAACTCTGGCCTTATCTCTGGAATATATTTGGCCAAGTTAACCAGGAAGTGAGAAAATTTATTCTTTCCTATCTTCCTACTAAAAATTCTCCTCACTGGTGTAGGAAGGATCTTCTGTATTTTGTGTTGCTTTCATTGGTTAATAAAGAGACTGCCTTGGCCTGTAGGATAGGTCAGCCCTTAGGTGGGTGGAGTAGACAGAACAGAAGGCTGGGAAGAAAGGAAGTATGGCAGACGCCTTGCTGCTCCAGCCCAAGATGGACATTGTTTAGAATCATGCCGGCAAGCCACGACCATGTGGTGATACACAGATTATCAGATATGGGCTAAAGCAAGATGTGAGAGTTAGCCAAGAAAAGGCTAGAGATAATGGGTGAGGCAGTAATTTAATTAATACAATTTTTGTGTGGTTATTTTGGGTATAAGCTAGCCGTGGTGAGACACAGCCCTCTGCACCTCTTACTACAGTTTGGCGCCTCACTATGTTTTAGTCTTTTTCGTTCTGAAGTCAAGGGCTTAGTCCCTGGCCTTTCCACAATATAAACAAGGTTGATTCTTCCATCTATCTGGGAAAGAATCTCCTTTATTGTATCACATTTAGGAAACGTCTTACAGATTGCCCATTTTCCATTTCCTGCCTACACCATGGGGATACTGGTCCTTTCCTCAGGTGATGGTACTTCCTGGCCTGCCAGGACTGGATTCTACTGATTATAATAAAACATGGCTCCTAAATTTGGCCATAGCTCCTCTAATCCCTGAAAGTAATCATGCAGGCCATGAGTCCACCTTAGTCAGCAGCACATTTCACAAGAAGCTCACTGGGAAGAGAGCACATTCTCCAACTGGAGGATGCCCGAAGCCACTGCTTGTGCAGGAACATAGCTGCACAAAAGATGATGTAAGGTCATAGAGGGCCAGCCCTAAATCTAAGGAAGCAAAAGTGTCACTATGTCTGTCTAAGGTGAATAAAGACATTCGCTGTCTTGAGAAGGGATTCCATAGAGGTAATTCCTGGGAATATATGTCTTGCCCTTCCATCTCCAGGGGAAGTCCTTTTGGGAGAACCAGGCCAAAAGTTCTCCATTTTCTCCCTTCCTCTCCATTTCCTCCCTCTTCTCTTCATTGAAGGTTTTCATGAGAAACTCCCACTGCTGTTCTGTCAGATTCTCCCCTCAGGTATTACCTCAATCATTAGTAAAAGTTTGTGATATCATGTTGTACTTTAACATTGCCTGATTGTAATACAAATTAGCGTATAGAAAGAAATGGTTCCCAAATGACAATGAATATATTTAAGATCATCCTTCGGTTATATCTTTCCTTTATGACAAAGAAAGGTGAGCAGAGATTCTATAAATGAAGGCATTTGAAGCACTCTGCCAAGACACTTCCGTTTACCAAAGGACCAGGGAAGTCCCACAGAAGTGAACTATACTCTGACCCTGACCTTGACCCTGACATTGTAGATGATCTAATCTAAGAGACAGACATTTCTTTCTACGTGTCTTTCAGGGGCAATCTCTCACCATCATCCCCTTGATGGCTCATCAACCCAATAGCTATGTCAGATAGCATCTGAAGCCTATAACAGTAATCTGTGTGATATATGTGCTTAAAGTTTGATGGAGCCTGAGAAGAGACTTGTGCAGCAGAGGAAATGATTATATGACCTATCTATCAGTCAGAGCAAAAATCCACCCTCAATATGCTCCTTATACCAAACAGCACAAAAGGAAGCATTCAGCAGTAACCAGGGCCCTTGGACACACTTCCCTTGTGTGGTCCACTGTCAGTACAGTCTGTGCCATCAGTTTGCTCTCACTAGCACCACAAATGAACTAACATACTGCTTTTCATCTGAGTTTTTCAATTTTATGAATAAAATTTTACTTCTAAATTTACAATTTTTTACAATTTTTCTTTTCTAAATGTTTTTAAATAAACTAATAACTTTTTAGTTTTTCTGATTATAATTTTAAAGGTTCTTTGTCTTTTTTGCTTTATCTTTGTTTCTTTTTTAAATCAATTTATTATTTATTTATTTTACATTTGAGCCAGTTTCCCCTCCCTCCTCTCTTCCCAGTTCTTCACCTAACCCCTACTCTGTTCTCAACCCACAATCCACTCCTCCCTCATTTTTGTTTAGGAAAGGGTAGGTCTCCTATGAGTAGCAACAACCATCAAGGTGTCAAGATGCACCTCCCTATATATTAAGTCTGGGCAAGGCAACCCATTCTTAGAAGTAGTGTTCCTAAGCCAGTAAAAGAGTCAGAGACAGCTCCTGTTTTCACTGTTAGGAGTCCCACAAGAGGACCAAACTATAGAACTGTAACATATGCAGAATACCTAGGTCAGTCCCATGAGACTCCCTGGTTTCTGTCACTGTGAGCCCCTATGAGCCCAGGTTAGTTGATTCTGTGAGTTTTCTTGTTGATGTCTTTGACCGCTCTGGCTCCTACAGTCTCTTCTCCACCTCATCTGCAGGATTTATCGAACTCTGCCTAATATTTGACTGTGGTTCTGCATCTGTTTCTACCAGTTGCTGGATGAAGCCTCTCTGATGACAGTTGGGTTAGGCACCAATCTGGTCACCGGAGATGGCCCGTTCAGGCTACGTATCCACTATTGCTAGGAGTCTTAGTTGGGACATTCTTATAGATCCCTGGGAGATTTTCTTGCACCAGGTTTTTACCTGACCCTGGTATGCTCCCCTACTTTCCACCCCTACTTTCCAGTAGTCTCTTTCAGTACTCTCCTCTTCCACACCCCTCAACCTGGTCACTCATGTTCCCATCCTTACCCACCCTCAGCCCACTCATGAAATATCTTCTATTTCTTCTTCTCAGGAGATCTAAGCATCCCCCTGAACCCTCTTTGTTATCTTGTCTCTCTGGGTCTGTGGATTGTAGCATAGTTATCTGTTCTCTTACAGCTAATGTCTTACGAGTGAGTACATACCATACTTGTCTTTCTCAGTCTGGGTTACCTCACTCAGAATAATGTTTTCTAGTTCTATCCATTTGCCTTCAAATTTCCTGAGGTCCTTGTTTTTAACAGCTGATTTATACTCCACTATGTAAATTTACCACATTTTCTTTATCCATTCCTCAGTTGAAGGACAAAGTGACTGGATACAAGATTAACCAAAAAAGAATCAGTAGCTCTCCTATATACAAATGATAAACAGGCTGAGAAAGAAATCAGAGAATCAACACTCTTTACAATAGTCTCAAGTAACATTAAATATTTTGGTGTAACTCTAACCAAACAAGTGAAAGACGTATATGACAAGAACTTTATCAGAAGATGGAAAGATTTCCCATGCTCATGAATCAGTAGGGTTAATATAGTCAAAGTAATCTATAGATTCAATGCCCATTAAAATTCCAGCACAATTCTTTACAAACTTTGAAAAAACAATATCTTTGTTTCTTTTTTGTTTGTTTTTTGAGACAGGGTTTCTCTGTAGTTTTGGAGTCTGTCCTGGAACTAGCTCTTGTAGACCAGGCTGACCTTGAACTCACAACCTGCCTCTGCCTCCCAAGTGCTAAGATTAAAAACGTGCACCACCACCACTTAGCAGTTTCTTAAAATTTTTTGTTTATTCATTTTTAAATTTACCCATGATTGCAGTGAATTTAGATCATGTCCATTTCCCACTCCTCCAATTCCTTCCTGACCCTCACTTTCCTAGCTTTGCCGTCTCCTCATTTCCTACTTTTCTTCTTGAGTCTCAAATGTTAACTCAAAGCAGAAGCACTATGCCATAAGAGAGGGGCAGGTAGGTGTGTGGAATCCACACTTCCTGACTGCACCTTGATTGGCCTTGGCACCAGGAAGCACCAGCTGGAGCAGGTTGAGAAATATGGGAAGAAGCGGGAGCTGGAATGGTCCAGTGAGAGAACTATCTTGATGCAGTTCCAGCATAGTCCTTGCTTTCTATTTTTATTTAATTTTCTATATTTTCTTAAATAGATGAATTATTTTCATTTGTTGTTTGCCCAGGACTATTTCTAGAAGCTTTATGTGGTTATATTTTATGTGTTACAGCTTTTGCCAATTTCACTGGGAAGTGAATTTGAGGAACTTTTTCATACTGTTATGTTCAAAGTTCATCACTTGATCTTTATTGTTCTAAACTGTTAAATTTTGGGTGATTTTTGATTCAGCAGTAGATGACCTAAACACTAGACCAAAAACTACAGACAGTTGCTATCAAGAGTTCAACTGTCTGAGGGTGTGACTTAGTGGCAGAGTGATTGTTATGGAAAAAATTTAAAATGCTGCAGGATCCCCGGCAGCAGAAACACTGTAGGTCCCCAAGCAGTGGTAGTGGGCCATGTGGCGGTAGGCAGCGGGCTCTGAGAGCAGCCAGTCCCAGGCAGAGATGGCTGCCAGTCCCCCAGTCCCCGAGCAGTGGCTGGTCCCAGGAAGGGAGACACGTGGCGGGCAGGCAGGAGCCAGAGACATGGATAGGCACACCATGCAGAGTAAAGTTGAACGTTTATTAGGGTTATGGAGGGGAAAGGGGGAAGGGGAGAAGAAGAGAGACAGAGAGAGAGAGAGAGGGAGAGAGAAGATAAAGAGGGAGACAGAAGTGTGTGTGGGGGGAAGTGGGGAGAGAGACAGAACCTGCCTCTCTGAGAGGAAGACAGGAAAGAGAGAGCTCTCAGGCTGGAAGCTGAAGATCAGCCTGCCTCAGTGGATGGGGGAGGGAGTGGGCGTGGCTTTTCTCTTAAAATGCCAGAGAACATTACAGTGATTGCTTAGCATATGCAGTGCTTTATAGATAATCCCTAGTTCTGCCAACACACACATCAATACCACAATAAGGTTCCCACTTGTGCCACACTGTGGATATATTAGTACTTTCAAACATTCGTTACTTTTGCTCTTTTGGTTATCTGAAATGTTAAAGACTATATCTATGAATAGTTTGACTGTATTTCTTTACTGTATGCATTAGGTCTGAGATCCATGTTCTAATACTCTCTGCTGTAGGCTTTTCCTACATGCATCTTCATACACTCATTGCTTTGGCATTTCTGATTCATGTCTTGTGGAGCCTTTCAAACCTAATACGCTGTGTGGAGAGCGTAACCAGCTTTCTTTTTGGAGTTGCTTTGCTGCCTAACTTTTTCACTGCCACAGACATGCTATTTTCTTCCTTTTCTCCAGATTGCACATCTTGAGGGTAATCTTTACCTTTCAGCCACTTTTCTAAGAGAAAATCAATCCCCAAGTTCAGCCCCTTTCTCTTTGGCAGTGTCACTCAAATTTAGTAATTCTTCTGTGCCCTTAACTTCCAAATCCTCTCTCCGGGCACTGACTGTCTCAGCTGTGAACATCATACTGATTTCTGTTTCAAAGATCAGTCTGTTTTGCATCTTCACTTTGAAACAAAGCAAGATGTAAGACACCAAAGGGGAGAAAAGTGTAAAATTCAGGCTAGAAGTAGTCAGTGGTAATTTTGGGATTAATTTAATGGAGATCTGGAGGAAATTTACAGTTTGCTCAAGCACCTAGGAGACACCAAATGTTGCAAAGAGAACAACTTTGGGTCTTGGGAGAAGTATACACGGGGCCATATATTGAACAGTGCTAAAATTATTACCTGAATGTCATCTGTCAGACACTGCTCACAGTGAGAGAAAGTTCTTCATTTAGCCATTTTGACTGCTACCTAGTGGGAAGGCATGGTTGTGGACAATTTATAATGGAGTTTGATAAGTATTTTGATAAAGATATTAATATTGTGTTTTTTATTTCTAAATAGAGACATATAATATTATTAAAATTCTATTTAAGTAGTAAGAAGTTTATTGTATCAGTGAAAATCAACTTTTGATTTTCTCAGGAGCAATGATATAAAATAAATATCGAATATTATATAGCAGATTTTGCTTATGTGCTTGTAGAAAGTATAATTTCTTATTGATTGTAGGTTGTACTCATGAATTTTTATTGTTAACTTGACACAACTGAGAGTTAATCTGAGAATAGCAGACCTCCATGTTTTAGAATTGCCCAGCTAGATTGTCCTGTGTCCATGTCTGTGAGAGATTGTCCTGACTAATGATTGATGCAGGGTCTAGCCTTCAGCTCACTGTGGGTGGAGCATTCTTAGGTAGGGTCTGTGCTGTACAAGAAAGGTTGCTGAGCATGATCCAGGGAGTGAGCTGGTGAGCATCATTCCTTCATGGTTCTGCCTCAGTTCTTGACTGAGTCTGTACCTTGATTTCACTCAGTGATTTAGTGTGACCTGGGAGTGTAAGCTGAAAGAAACCAGTTCCTTTCCTTAGTTGCTTTTGCTCATAGTGTTTATCCCAGAAACAGAAAGGAAACTAGGACATAGATATGTAAGTTTATCTTTTTTCTTTTTCTTTTAAAATGATCCATTGCTGCCAAAGCACATTTTAGATAGGGACGCTTTTTGGGGGTCTGTAATTTGCCTAGTAGTCTACTGTATCCCTAGCCTGAAGCCTTACACTCATGTATCACTGAAGAGTTCTCACACTCAGCCAGCTTTTCTTCTAACAAAGACCCTGTGCAGCTGGGGCAGGAGAGAGTGGTAGCTGGAATGTCTGGTGAGCATCTGTGCCCTACTCCCTCCTCCCGTGAGGAAGTGTTAACAGCTGTTACCGTAGGCTTAGCTATCTCTTGTTCTTCTCTTTGTCCCTTTGCTATCACTACTGGTCAAGGCATGCTCTAGATTACCACAGCAACTCTGCTTCTTGATGGCTGATGCTCTTGTCATGTCCTGAGGGAACCACACTACAGCTTAGCCTAGTGGTTTTTTAAATGATACTTTGCATATTTTTAACTACTTATTGAATAGGTGTCATATACAACTGTGATGGTTTAATTTTGGTTGTCAGCTTGATTGGATCTGGAATGAAATAAGAGGTACTCCCATAGATGGGTTTATAAGAATATTGCCTGGAAAGACTTAACTGAGGCAAAAAAAGACCCTTTTCCCAAGTGTGAATCACCCCACCTCCATTGGCAGGCAACCTACATGTAAAGTGGGCTGGTAGAATATCATTGCTGCTTTTGCCTGTCTGTTTTGTTCCTTTCTGGTTCTTGTTACTGCTGATTCCATCCTTGGCTAACACTGAAATCTACTTTCTTTGGCCTTCCAATATAGATTGAAGACCAGCAGTTCTCCCGGAATCCCCTAGGTCTTCAGTGCCCAATTGGGACTGCTGAGATATCCATCCGATCTAGTGCCCTGAACATTTACCAGGTTCTTAACTTCTCCCACGTGCAGACAATCTTTGTTGGACTAACAAAACCCATATTGTATATTCCAGTCTAATAAATCCTCTTTGTAATTTATGCTCATAATATTTATTCTGTTCATCTCTCTAGAGGACCTTAATATAATAATCATATTATCATTTATTTTATTATACTCTGTATACTATTCATGATTATTCTTTTTTTTTTTTTTGGTTTTTCGAGACAGGGTTTCTCTGTGGCTTTGGAGCCTGTGCTGGAACTAGCTCTTGTAGACCAGACTGGTCTCGAACTCACAAAGATCCGCCTGCCTCTGCTTCCCGAGTGCTGGGACTAAAGGCGTGCGCCACCACCACCCGGCCATGATTATTCTTTTCTTATTTTGATTTCATTATTTGAATCTTGTTTTACTTTAAGAGAAAGTCTTGGTATTAAACTTGCAACACTCCTAATGTTTCAGCTGCTAAGAGAATGGTGGGGTATGGTAATTTACAGTGGAATAGGGGGATAGTTTCTCTCTGTCTCTCTGTCATTGTTTCTGTCTGTCTGCCTCTCTCTGCGTATGTGTATGTTAGTTCTGTTGAGAGCAAACGATCTATCAGACGATGAGGTGAACCACAAAGGGTTGATACAGCCAAAAGAGTTGTCATTCATTTTCACCCCCTCACTTTGGAGTAATTTTAGAACTTCAGGTAATACTAAAACTGCTATAAATGACAGTCTTCAGTCCCTGAGGAAAGGTTGAATAGACTGTAGTCTTCTCTCTGTAGAGCATGCAGCAGCAACAATAGGTGTACTTACCAGCAGGAAGCAAAGTCAAAGAGGCAGATGATGCCACTTTTCCTTGGACTCTTTCATATCTGAGCCCCTTGGAACCTGTCTTCCTCTCAGTTAATCCTTCCTAGAAACTCCTCATAGACCTGAGCAGAGTCTGTCAGTAGATTCGAGATCCCATTGAGTTGACCTAGTCAAGATTAACTGTTGTAGTAATATCAGTGAGATTGCTTCCATTTTTTCCCTCAGAGATCATGATGATAATATACACAAACATATCTTATATATACTGATTTTTGGTATCCTGAGGCTTTATTAATTTGTTTATTTCAAAAGTGTTTTTTCTTTAAGGAGACCTAAGTGTTTTCTCTAAGTAAGAATATGCCATCTGCAAATAGAATATTTTACTTACTTCTCTTTTATTTAAATGAATTTATTTCTTTTCCTGCCTAACTGCTCTCATTAGGAACATCAGTTGTATATTAAAGTGAGTGATAGGCATGTGTCTTTGTATTGTTCTAGATCTTACAGGGCAGCTTTCAGTGCTTTTGCAGTTTATGTGTTAGCAGTGAGAATGTTAATAGAGACTTTGTAGTGTGGAAGAATCTTCTTTTTACATTCTTTTTTGCAGACTGTTTTAAAAATAATGAGAGAACCTTTTGTAAAGTGCTTTTTGTGTATATGTTAGCATGCTCCTTGATTATTTATGTGGTGTATTATATGGTTTATTTACATGTTACATTATTCTTGTCTCCTGACGGTTGACCTCACATGATAATGGTATATACCCTTATAGTATGCTTGAACCTAGCTTACTAGTATTTGGTTGATGGCGTTCATAGCTGTGTTTATCAGGAATATTCCCATGTAATTTTCCCTACCTGTTCTTTGCCTGGTTTTGGTGTCAGAACAAGGATGACCTTGTAAAAGGTCTGGAAGTGTTCTTTACTCATTTTTGAAAGAGTTTATGGAAGATCATTAACAACCATTTTTAAATTGTTATGGAAAAAGCTTTTTTCTTCGACTTTTGTCAGAATCTTGATTGCTGATCTACCTTCCCTCCACTTGACTATTCATGTTCTGTATTTTTCCATGGCTCGACTTTGGCAGGTTAAAAGCATTAAGGATCTACCTAGCTTTTTCTAGATTATCAAATTTGATGATTGATAACTTTCAGAGGTTCTTGTCATCTTTTGTTTTATATAACATGAATGATGTTCTGTCTTTCATCTTCAATTTACTTGTTTTGTTCTTTTCTGTCTGTGCATTAACTTGCCCAAAGTTTTCTCAGTTTTATCTTTTCACAAAGCCAACTCCTAGTCTCTCTGTTCTTTTTCATTGTAGTTGTTGTTTCTGTTTTTTTTTTATTTCAGCTCTGATTTTTATTCTTTTTTTCCTCTAATTACTTGGACTTAGTTTTCTCTTATTTTTCTAATTCTGTTAGTTATAAATTGTTTATTTGAGTTTCTTTTCTCATACTAAGGGATTTTATTTTTATAAGCATCCATCTTTATTTTGTTTTGCTGTTTTCCTTTAGTTTTAATGTTAGGTTACTGTTTTGTTTTAACTTTTATTTTTTTCCTTAGGTTACTTCTCTATCACACTTTGGTTGTTCAAGAATATGTCCTTTGATTTTCACTTGTTTATTTTCCAGTTTCCCTTCACTTTTAATTCTAGTCTTAATCCACTGTAATCATAATACATATTTAAATTTGTTGAGTTGTTTCTTTAGTCTAATATATGTTTTGTTTTGTAGAATATTCTGCTTGTGTGAATACTCTGTTTTGGTGGGATAACAGATTTTGTATAATTCTTTTGGATCATGTTATTAACCTGTTACATTTCTTTGTTGTTATCTATTGTTGAAAATAAAGCAGGGAAGTCCCATACTATTTTTTTTTATCGTTCTCTGTTTTCTCCTTAAACCTGCCAATACTTGCTTTGTAGAAGTAGTTACTCTAGTGGTGGGCCCACCTACATTTATAGTTCTATTCTAATGATGAATTGACCACTTTAGAAGAGCTGCCATGGTCATGGTGTTTCTTCACATCAACAGAAACTAGCTATGAGAGTTTTCTGTGTGTGGGATGACAGGAGTTGTTGGCGACTCAGTAGCAAAAACCCCTGCAGAGGTTGCTAGAAACTGTACTTATGTATGATTTGTAGACAAAACTACAGTGGCTCTAGAGCTGCGAGAGTTCTTTATGGACTGCCAGGGTGGTCTGCAAAGTAGGGTGCTGTACGGTTGACCATAATCATCTCTATACTTGTTCTTAGATATCTGAGGACTGATAAAGCATTCATAGATTCTTTCCATGCAGTTATTCCCTATTTTTTTTGTTCTTCTGGGTTACAGTGCATTCTGAAAAATCTGTGTGTGTTGTGCTTAACCACTAAGCCATCTCTGCAGTTCCTATAATATTCTTATAGGATATTATATTAATATAGTCTAATATTAATTAGACTATTAAAAAGTTATAATTCATTATTTAATTATGTGCATGTAGATAGAGTGGAATGGGGGAGGAATGTGCATGTGGTTGTGTATAGAGGCCAGAGCAGCTGGAGTTATAGGCAGTTGTGAGCCAGCTGATGTGGGGACTGGGAATCAAACTCAGGTCACCTGGAAGGCCTTCAAGCACTGTTACCCACTGATAGGTCTTTGAAGCCCGGATTGGATCCTTGAGCCTTCCTAGAACTGTTGTGTTTATGGATAGCATTTAAATTAACTTTTATGAACCTATGAGGTTTGATATTTTCTACTTTAGTTATCCTGAAGTTTACTGACTTTTAAATTACATATTAAAAAGATAATTATAAAATTTTTGACTTTTAAAATTTTTTCTATGAAGCATCATTTTAATTCACCAGTCTGAAATTTACTGAAGTTTTTTTTTGAATGGGAGAATATTTTAAAAGGCTGAATAAAATAAATTTTTACAGTATTTGTTAAAAACAAAACAACCCAACTACTTACTTAGTTTCATTGCATATAAGCCTAGTCAAAGTGTTGACACATTCACCCATAAACTATTTGCTCTTAAAAGCCTTTATATCCAGGCCTCCAGTATGATTTGTATTGTATTCATTTATGCTGCTTTTTTTATTTATCATGGCTCCATATAGCATAAGGGAATAATCCTTGGAAATTTGATAGTAAATCTCCCGAAAGTTCATGGAAACAAATGGTTAAACTCTACTGGAGGACTTTGGTGAAGAGAAAGAAGGTTAATGTTCTTAGCAGCATTAAAGACTAACTGTATTTATCTCAAAGATGCTACTGCCACAAAGCACTCCCTGCATCTGTCACCATGCACTGGAAGCAGCAGTTCTGGGCACTGCCTAAACATCATTAGGAAGAAGCTTTTTAGTTGTAGTGATGAATAGTAATATGCAACATTTGTATATTTAGTTTCAGCATTAATTATCTCAATGGTACTTTAGTGCTTCTGACCTTAGAGATGAATAATAAATGGAGTAGAAATTTCCCTAATTAATCATCAGTGTGGTAAAGATGGATTTGTCCTTCAAACCAGAAACTTTTGAAATATATATGCATATACATATTTAATTTTAAAAATAGCCTGTGTCATTTGTCACTCTGATGTTGTTTATTTTAAAGAAATAACTCATATATACCTTATTTTCTGCCCTAATCTTAAAATATGGCCATGGAAGAAGTATGACTAGTGAGTTAAAACCCTTGAACTCACAAAGGCTTGTTGATAGCTGAAATTAAACTATGGAAATATTTTTATTTTTTGTTAGTCTAATTTTTAAAAATGGCACTTGTAACAATTGAATGGTATTTTATTTTTTAAATTTTAATTAACATATTATTACATCACTTTTCCCTTCCATTTTCTCTCTCCAACCCCTCTCATGTACCCACTTCCTCTCAAATTGATGGTCAGTTTTCTTAGGATTATATATTTATATACACATATATAAAATTTATGTACTTATAAACAAATGTATATACATATATACACATATATATGCTAATGGGTCTATTTGGTATTGCTCATGTGTATATGATATCATGAATGACCACTTTATATTGGATAATAAGTGAGGGAGCTCCTCCCTGGGATATACTAATTCTTCATCTCTCAGTATTCCTTAGTTTCCTATAGTTTTTAATCTATCAGGGGGGCCCTGTGAGATTTCCCTCTTCTCTGTTACCATACCTATTGTTATTTTCATTGTCCAGGTCTTTCTTAAATGTCTGTATCATCAAGGTATCATGGATATAGCTTGCTTATTACTTCTAGGAGACAGTCTCACACCAGCCTTGGTCCTCTAGCTCTTACAGTATTTCCACCCCATTTTCTTCCATGTTCCATGAGCCTTAGGTGCATGAGTTGTGTATACTATTAAGCATGTTACAGGTATATCTCACAATCCTACAGGTCAAGCAGTTATAGAAAGATCAAATCGAACTATAAAGGATATGTTAAACAAACAGAAAGGGGTGGAAAATACCCCCATAAATAGATTACATAATGGCTTATTAACCTTGAATTTTCTTAATGCCAAGGAGAAAGGGACAGCAGCAGCAGAAAGACATTGGATAATGGAAAAATCTGCTGAATTATATCAAGGATGTGCTGACCTCTAAATGGAAGCCAGGAGATGTGCTACATTTGGGAAGGGGTTTTGTTCTTGTTTCCACAGCAGAAGAAAACTTTTGGATACCATCAAAACTAATAAAGGTTCAGTTTGAAGAGGAGAAACCTCTTGGAAATGAGAAATGACAGCTCATCCACAATTATGATAATCATACAGGTGGTAAGAAAAACATATAGGATGGGGGCAGG
>JAQHUG010000238.1:1584914-1615581 GCA_028555095.1 Dicrostonyx torquatus | reverse complement strand
TAATCTACATGGGAAGTAGAAAGTATAAAAAGACAAGATCTCCTGAGTAAATTGGGAGCATGGGGACCTTGGGGAAGGATTGAAGGGGGGAAGGGAGAGGAAGGGAGGGGAACAGAGAAAGATGTAAAGCTCAATAAATATCATGAAAAAAAAAGAGAAAAAATATTTGAACTAGGATGTATTTCAAGACAAATTCAAGGGGTTGAATTTTATCACTGAACACTAAGTTTATTGGAGAAGTCATTATAATGACTTGGGAAGAGAATAGCCATGCCTCATGATAATTTTGATCTATGATATTGCTGGAAGTGAAGGATATTTGCCCTTCTTTAGCAGGCAGTTCATTGATCTGCTCTTCCTGTTCCCTCTACTTCTTAATAAAGACTGTTTTTTCTTATTTTTGTTAGTCTTACGCTTCTCGATGCAAAAATATAATATGGTTTCTATGAATGTTTTAGCTGTCTTGCATTTTCCTGAAACTTCTGTGGTCTTAGGAGGTTATGATTGTAGTGTAGTTTTTGTATCTGACAGTACTTAATAAAACCTTAAATTTAATCAAAAGTTTTATGCAATGTCTAGTATGTGCATAACATTTTACAAGTTGCATGCAGAGAGAGATGAGGAGGAAGGTGGTTCTGGAAAAATGTGATGCTTCTCCTACAGTGGTTATTAAGGAAGCACATCTCTCTGCAGTTGTTCTCTGTGTCAACATTGTTTGGTTTACAGTGCTTGTTAATTACAGCTTGTTAATTACAGGAATACCTTTTCTATTTCCTAGATTTATGTAGAACCAGAATTTCTGGAGGTCTAAGGAAGATTAAATATTTATCAGAAGGAATTTAAATCTGACAGTAGATAAAGTGGTTAGAAGCACAGACTTACAAGTCATATTTATAAGAGTTTAAGTTACTGTGTATTTCTTTGCCTTTTTTTTTTTTTTTGGTTTTTCGAGATAGGGTTTCTCTGTGGCTTTGGAGCCTGCGCTGGAACTAGCTCTTGTAGACCAGGCTGGTCTTGGACTCACAAAGATCCCCTGTCTCTGCCTCCCGAGTGCTGGGATTAAAGGCATGTGCCACCACCGCCCAGCTTTCTTTGACTTTCTTAAGCCTTTCTATGCATCCTGTTTCCACATAATTTAGGAGGATTTTTAGGTTCTGGCAGCAGGATGACACTTGTGAAGCCAGAACCCATGCGAAGGAAGGAGAGAACCAATTTTATACAAGTTGTTCTTTGACCCCATGTGCTGTGGCACACATGTACCCTTCCCCAAATAAGTAAGTGAATATAAGAGCTTTCGATAGAAGGGGAGTAGAGAAGATGCAGGTAAAGAACTTAATTAAAATCTTGTTCATGAACTGATGCTAAATAACGACAGTCATACTAAAAGTCCTCAAGTGTTAAAACCTTGATCAAAGGTCACATGGGGAAGGCATATCCATTCACTTTAGAGAATGTATGAACAAGATGTTTATATGTGGCTGTTTCACTCACCAGCCTGTGAATTTGTTTAAGATATTCTTTTTTTAATTCACCCATAATTTGCTAAGAAATTGTGGTTTAACAATATTTAGGAGTGGGTTGGGCCACCCTCTTGCCAAAACGGCTTCCTGAACAATGCTGGTGTGTACTGAGATCGTCTGCTTTAGAAGAAAAACAAAACCATAAAGTGGATATTTGCTGTCTTTATGGATGGAAACAATTCCAAGCTCCAATTTTACAGTTATAAAGACCAGAAAAATTTCACATCATTTATTGCAGTTTATTCTAATTCTCTGAAAAGAAGTGATTATGGTGAACTCTGTCCCTGGCCACTTGGTTGACTACTTGTGTTACTTAGTCAGATATTTCAAACATTCATTTTAATACCTTAGCATGTTTTAGTAAAATAAAAATGAATTGTTTTGAGTTAAATGTATATATACGTATTATGATGGTACCTGTCAAATAATAAGTTTATTATTATTATTTTGTATTACAGCTTAAATTCAGTAAAATCATCAGTATGTTTATGTAGAGTCTTGAGAAAAATCAGTTAATATCATCTCTGTAATAGGCTTCCAAGGGTTATTCTTAGCCTGGTTGATGTTATTATTATTCTTTAATATTATATTTACTTGTATTCACCAACCCTAAAATTGATGTATATTGTATTTAAATTCAAAAATTGATGAATGCCAGGTGTTATTTTTCATGTATACATGTTTGAAATTAAGCCTAAGCAGAGAGTGCTTTATTTTCTATTTGTTTTATTCTTCTCAATGTTGCATATTTGCATATATTATAAAGATACTGTTTGCATTTTAATTTTTTGGGGGAGTAGAATCATTTATGTTTTTTGAACTCTCCTATTTTAAATCCCCTGACTTCTTAATTGGGTCTGGAAATAAAACTCCATCCTAAAAATCAGTAATTCTCAAAGTTTCTGCAATAGGTAAGTGAATTCTTAGTTTTAAATGATATTATTTATTTAGGATGTCATGTTGTAACCCTGAGATATGTATTTAAAGACTTATTATAGAAACATGAATGCTCATTTTCCATTTTTATGCTTGAAGTTAAAGTATAGAAGCTCAGTGAGTGGACCGCTGCTGTAATAAGGTATGCTATGTACTCATCACTCAGAAACACTCTCTCCTGCTCCATTCCACCCCTAAACACATGGGCTGCACAGCTGCTATATGGCTGTGTGCTGTCCCATGTGTATTAGGCCCACACAGCCTGCAAAGAGGTTGCATTTTGGAGCATGGTAGTAGCATGGCTGGCTGGAGACCCCAGAAGTGTAGCTGCCAGAATTCTGCCATCTGGCAATGTTGCTGCTAGGCTGTTCTACTCAGTGCATAAGTCTATTTTTGCTGAGCCGTTGTTCTGTTGCCACAGCTATGAAGGCAGAGATATGGATGGTTGGTCATGGGAGCTAGCAGGAAGATGTTTAATTAGAAACACTCTTGTGTTTAAGGTGACAGAACATGCAGTCAAAGTTTGAAGAAATGCATTTGAACCTTCACAATAGATTTTAGAAGCTTGACATAGTTTTTAACTTTTATGAAGGCTTTAAATTAAAGAATTGCAAGGGTATGGTATAGAATAGCTGTCTTAAAATTCTGATCAATTTATACGCAGTAGAAGGTGATACAGAAACAGTTTTTAAAAGAAAACTACTCATGATTGACTTCATTTAGTGAAAGTTTATCTTCATTTCATTAAAATTTCCCCCAAACATTGAATGTAATTCAACAGTCAGTGGAAAAGAAAAGAGTATTACATAGTTTATGTATATGCGTATCTGCATATGAGAGCATAAACTATTGACATGATAATTGCAGTCAAGCCTGAGTGAGCAGTGGCCTGTGGGAATTCAGCTGGTGTTGCACCAACTGGATGGCTGCTCAGGACACAGCACAAAATGCAAGGTGCAAGTTAGCACTTTATTCAGCACAGGCAGGCATCATTTAAAGTCCTTGGGGCAGCCCTGGGATGTGCAGATGTTAGAACAGCCTGCTCTGAACATCTTAAGAGACGTCTGTGTTCTGAGTGAGAAATATTTGCACAATTATTAAAGTCATATAATAAATAATGTTGCATGCTTCTTTCATGAATACTTTATGTAATGAGTTGAGTTATGCAGAAATATCTGGATTTTTAGGCAATAGAGAAATACTGGAAAATTAAGACATTTAATTTATAATCACGAAACAGAATATGTCATAAGCTTCAACTTTAGAAATGAATTTTGCAGGTATTTTAAATGTAAAGTAATATTCATATAAATATAATTTATTGTTTATTTACTTAAAATATTCATAATTTTTCATAATGATATTGTTAATATCATTGACAGAATCAGATGTCTTGCCTGCTTTTATTCTGTATTCTACTTTGGACCTACTTGATTGGACATGGAAAACAAATTAGTTATTTTTCATGTGTGAGGCTTATTTCACAGTTCTGGTTTTAAGATATAAATTTAGACATTTATTTTTAAAATGCAATAGTTCTAAATTTTATTTATTTAATAAAATGGAATTATATGTAAAAGCTATAGTGCTATAGTGTTAATTTTATGTAACTCTGAAATACTGCAACAGATGTTTTGTTTGTATTAGTGTTTATAAACAATATAGTAGCATTTTTCTTAAAAATGGTTCTTACTGTGGGCTACAACCCATGTGTGAGATCGTTTTGTAACTGCTTTTCTAGTTTTTCTTAGCAGTTATTTTTATAGGTACCACAACAGTAACTCTGCATATTCAAAACATGAAACCAGTCAGAGTACTTCACAGATGAAAGGATAAAGAGTTTGATAATAATATAATTCTTGGTTCCCTAACTTCCATGTTTATCAGTCTTCCTGTTTTGGAATCTAAATGTTTACTAGAAATTGGGAATATTTTTGAAAATGGAAGCTAACACTACATATAAAATGTATATTTAAGAGATATTACATTCAGATGAGAGAAAGTCCAGGTAGCTTTATTTTGTTCTTTATTATTATGTATTTGTCAATTATGAAGAACTAACCTCTGTAAGTTTCGCTTTTTAATTTTCTTTGTTTTCTAATTCATACCGATATCATCTCATTTATAGTTAAATGTTTCTTTTAGACTCTAATATTTCATTTTGACATCTCATTAAAAATGGGCTCAAGCCCAGAAAAATATGATCCTGTCATATTGTATAATATATGGCATGGTCTATAACACAGTAAAAATTTGTTTCTTAATGATTTAGACTAATTTCTCAGTTTTTTAGTTTAGAAAAATGGCAGCAAGTTAACATGGTAGTTCCTGTGGCTGAGTGCAGCAGAGGAAGTGTTTGCATTGGTGGGACTCCGGGGAAGGGGCTGGAGCTTTAGACCTGTGCACATCTGACAGCCTTTCTTCTCTCCATTTTTCATCCTAAAGAAGTCGGCAAATATTCTTAGCTCACATCATTATTGCACATCAGTGGTTCTAATTAGCTAAACAGGAGTTTGTTTCAGTCATTGATCATCATCAACTTCTTGACAGTGTTTTTTTTTTTTTTGAGGATCCCTTTAAAAAGGATGTCTTGCACATACTGTGTATTAATTGTATTATCCACATAAATTCGTGGTGCTATAAACAATCTTTTTAAGAACAGAATTTCTAAGTAAAAAGTACTGGTACATGTTGCAGAGTGTTCTGTTGGGAACATTTCATTGTATTGGAAATATTAATTATCCTATGCCAGAAGCAGAGTTGTTGAACTAATTTGTATCAAGATTTTGAGTTGTCATTTTTTTCCATTTCAAAATTACAGTCAGTTTTAGATTTTTTGTTATAAAATATATCACTAAAGTTTATCTTTGAAGTTTATACTTTATATAATGTATTTAATTTGTGATCTATAACTGCAATATTGTATTACCTGGTCTCTTTATAGCCGTGTAAATGATTGTTGTTACACTAGAAATTAGTGTGTATCTGAACTGCTTGAAGTCAGTCTAGCTGTAACAAAATGCATGAGCATACTCAGGTGGTTCAAATAACAAAAATATTGTTTCTTTTTTGTTGTTTTTATTGAGCTATACATTTTTATCCACTTCCTTGCCTTTCTCCCCTCTCTTCTTCTACCTTCTCTGTGACCTCCATGCTCCCAATTTATTCAGGAGGTCTTGTCTTTTCTCCTTCCTGTTTAGATCTATGTATGTCTCTCTTAGGATCCTCTTTGTTGTTTAGTTTCTTAGGGATTGTGGACTGTAGGCTGGTCTTTCTTCACTTTATATCTAAAAGCCACTTATGAGTGAGTACATATGATATTTGTCTTTCTGGGTCTGGGTTACCTCTCTCAATATGTTTTTTTTCTAGATTCATCCATTTGCCTGCTAATTTCAAGATGTCACTTTTTTACTGCTGGCTCATTCACTCCCTTGTGTGAATGTGCTGCGTTTTCTTCATCCGTTCTTCGGTGTGAGGGGCATCTAGGTTGTTTCCAGGTTCTGGCTATTACGAATAATGCTGATGTGAACATAGTTGAACACCTGTCCTCGTGTCTTGGGTTTATACCCAAAGGGTGCTCATTCATAACACAAAAAGTTATTTCTTAATGTTCCTTGAGTTAGCAGATTCACCTGAAGATGCTGGTAAAAAATGCTGTATTTCTCAATGGCTACTTTTTTTTTCTTGTAAAGTGGGGTGGGAGATCATCTAATGTCTTTCTTAAAGGTGTTATAATAATTAACAAGGGCCCTGCCTCTCTGAGCATCAGTTTTGAAGTTCCTACTTTCAAATATCAAAATTGGGAATAGAATTTCCACATAGGAATTTGAGAGGAAAACATACATTTAGTGCTCCTTGCTTGGAATTTTGGTTCAGCATGTCTGGGGTTTTATGAAGAACTTGCATTTCTGACTCAGACAATTCTCAATGAATGCTATTGATTTGACAGTCTGTGAGAACTAATGGGTAGAATGTGGATACATTTCTATAATGATCTGTCAGGGAAGTCACCGTGACATCAGATTTGGAAGCTGCTAATACTTTTGTTGAGGTTGGTGGTGTATCTTACTCTCAGTAGGGTCAACAGGATTTATTTTGCACTTTTGAATATCATTGATTCTGTTAAGTTGGGAGCATAGCCCACAGCCCCCAGGCCTGAGAATTGTATAGGTCTGGACTCCAAATCCCAGCATGCCAGGTTCTGACTCCCCTCTCACAGGGTATTTAAGTGAACTTCCAAAAGAGGATCACTTGGTCTCTTTTCCTTCCTCCTGGGTGCCCTCCCGGTTCCACCTCAGGGCCACCCTAGAGTGCAGGAATTCCATTAAACCTGGATATTTTTAATTTGGCTTGTTGTGATTTGGCTTGATTGGGATTTTTGCATCAGCAGAGAACTCACGTTAGGAAAATTCCTAACAGATTCATTACAGAAGAGTTGATTAGTACTTTTTTTTTTTCAAGATAGGGTTTTCTGTAGCTTTGGAGCCTGTCCTAGAACTCACTCTGTAGAGCAGGCTGGCCTCAAACTCATAGAGATCCACCTGTCTGTGCCTTCAAGTATCTGGATTAAAGGTGTGTGCCACCATCGC
The DNA here is from genome assembly GCA_028555095.1 of Dicrostonyx torquatus. Classification (NCBI taxonomy): domain Eukaryota; kingdom Metazoa; phylum Chordata; class Mammalia; order Rodentia; family Cricetidae; genus Dicrostonyx; species Dicrostonyx torquatus. The sequence goes on along the minus strand of JAQHUG010000238.1, from coordinate 1,608,536 downwards.
CTGATTTGGAAGAACTCTTAACATTGCAAATTAACTAATGTATGGAAAGTTCAAAATAAATCATTTGGGGTCTGAGAATCTAGCTCAGTCAGGAAGTTGCCTGCAGCATGAGCATTGAGACCTACTCTCACCAGAACCCAATGGAAAGCTATGTGTGCGTGTAATTAGCCAGCCTTGCCGATTGAGCCCTTGGTCATAGTAAGAGACCTTGTCTCAAAATGCAAAGTGGGCCCACAAGGCCTCAACTCTATACAGAGAGTTGTAGGCACTTAAGAAATGTTAGGAGCAGGAGAAATAGCCTTCCACAGGAAAAAGCACACCAATTGATTATTAGTATCAAATAGTCCCCCAAAACATATATTAAATAGGGACCTCAGCCATTTGTCCCAGCTTTGAAGCCTACCAATTAGAAGTATATTTTGTCAGGTATAAGGATAACAAGAAGCCTCCTTGCTTTCCCATCCCATTTGCTTGGAATACATTTTTTTCTATCCTCACTCTCAAATCCAGAGAGCAGCAGATTACCTCCATAACTGTCATGTCCCTGTTACGTCAGTGGGCACATCTTGACTGGCTGCTTGTTTTTGTAAGAACAGAATTCCTGGGAAGAAGGTTTATAATCTATAGTCTACCTTTAATTTCCTCCCAGTAGACATTTTTAATCACCATTCTTCTACAAAAGCTCTCATCAAGATTACTAGGGACCTGAATATTGCTAAACCCAGCCATCAGTAAAAGCATTCATCTGCTTTAGCATATAACTGCTGTCATATTTTTAATGTCATCATTTTCTCTGTAACATCCTGGATGAGTACTTTATTAATATTTTTCAAGTTACTAATTTATTTTTTGTCTAGATTTTTTTTTATTTTTGCTTCAGTTGGTACAATTTTTATTTTCAAGAGTTTGAAATATGCTATAACATTTACCTGTTATTCTTTTTTATCTAATTAAATAATTATTGGTTTTTCTAATATATAATGCATATCCATATATATGCATGTTACATTTTATCTAGATTACATCTGATTATTGAGCTGGTATGTTAGTGTATGTGGGTTTGTGTGTTTTAGAATTTTGTTTGTTTATGGTCACAACTTGAAATTACATTTGGTTTTCTACTTCCTCCACCAGTATTCCTTTTTGTTTAATGTCCTTTTCTCTCTAGAAATTTTATGATTGCTACAAAATTGTCCATGTCACTTCAGCCCACCTTCCTGCAATAGGTTTTATATTGGTAACCTGAGGCTCCAGGAACAGTGGACATAGGATTCAGCCTGCATTTAGGTTTTGGCTGGAGGGTGTTTTGATTTAAACTCATCTTAGGCCTGTTACCTATCTATAAACTTTTGTCTTTATAGTCTTTCTATACACACACCTTAGTTTCCAGCAAAGGCGGACAGAAGCTTTCTCTAGCCTCTTTTCAAGTGCATTAGACCTGACTTGGTTTCACATTACAAGTGCACAAAGTGCTTGTGTCCCATTGTCCCAGCTCAGGTCCTGTCCACTTCAGCCTACATTGGAAGGCAGTAGAGAGCATCTTTATTTCAATTAATACCTCTATGTTTGCTGAGTTTCTGCTTATTGGAGTCTTTTAGCCATGGTGACCTTGTCTCTTGTTTTTTATTAGTAGTGTCCGTGAAGAGAGGGAGCCTGAAGTGCGCACTTGTTATGTAAACCCATTAAAGTCTAGCACAAAGTTCTTTCCAAAACTGACACCTCCTGACTGCCTCTCATCTGGAGGACTGTTCTTCTCTCATCCATGTCCCTTTGGTCAATCTCTGTGCCTACCTATGATGCGTTCTCCTCCTTTTGTATTAATTCTTTGATAGTGAGTGGTTTAACCAGAATTCTATTTATTCTATTTTAATTTTTTTTAAAACTGTGTTTATTAAATTTTCCATTTGTCAAATTAATGTCAGCTCTTCCTTTACTGTCTTTTATGTAATACAATATGTTTTTCTTTTTGAAAGATAGTCATTATTTACATGTATTATAGTTGTTTGTTTCTCAGAGAACTATGTTTTAGTTGTATACTTTCTATATAATTAGTAATATTCTACAGATTGAAAGCACATAGATAAATATTAGTATTCTAGTATTTCTTAGCCCAGATATTGGATGTTCATAAATCTGTTTTTTTTTCTCTTTAGAGTCTTTACCTAAAAGTTATGTTTTTTTTTAATCTGTTTCCCAGAAAACTTAAAATACATTGTGAAATGTATGAGGATAAACATAAAACACTGAATAAGATCTGACACATTTGATACATATCCTCTGGTAAAAGTCCAGTGCTGAGACATGGGTTGCTTCCTAGGCCACATGCATAAAGACCCCTTTCCTAACATATCACTCTTTTCCTTTACCCCAGTGTCTAGTATACTAAATTCTTCTGGATTCTTTAATTATTGATCTCTTCTACATATTTTTTATTCTTTGAAAGTTCCTTGTGCTGCTTATACAATATATAGATCATATCTACCCCCACTACCTCCTGCTCTTACTAGATCTCCACCCTATTTCTCCCCAAACTTTGTATTTTAATTTAATTTTGTTTTAAATAACCATTTGGGTTTATTTAATGTTGCACATATAATAAATATAGGTGTGTGGGCAGTCACTGGGGCATGGGAACCTACCAGTGGGCATGTTTCCAGGGGAATGACTGCTTCTCACCAGCCATCAACTGCTGGTAGCCCCTCTGATAGGCTTTGTGTGTGGGTTCATTATGCTGACTGCCTTAATCAGGTCTTGTTCAGGTGATCACAACTCCTATGTGTTGACAGATACAACAACCTTATCATGTCTGGAAGTCAGCATCTTACAGTTCTCCCATAGATGATCTGACATTTACATTATTTCGGCCTTCTCTTCATTGTGCCTTGGGTAGTGGAGATTGAGATGGACAACCTGTCCACAGCTGAGTACTCATGGCTATTTGTGCTTGATTAACTAATCAAGCCACTACTTACTGACAAGAGAAGCTTCTCTGGCTAACGTTGAGAGCAACACAGATATATGAGTATAAATATGAGTATTTAGAATTTAGTTGAACTTCATGACCATATGGCAAAACAAAAGTCGGTACCTCAGGACCTATTATCTCCCAAGTCATGGGCTTTTGATCATGTTTGTACTACCATGCAAAAATTTCCTCCCATGGAGGAGGTAACCCCGTATAACCTTCATGCCATTGTTACCTCGTGGACACATCTTGTCAGCAGGTCAGGACTGAAGCATGTAGTGTCCAGTATTGGGTAAGGCCTTTGAATGTGTTTATCATCCATCTGTATAAAATGCTAATATTAATAAGAGCAGTTTTTCTTATTTATTAAATTCTTGAAAATTATTTTATGATCAAAGTTAAATTATGTTTAATTATGTTTTACACATTGATTATCATTTTGCTATACCTAGAAACTAAACTGTTTCTTGAAAATGAAGTTGTCAGTTGTCAGCAGTGGGTAAGTTGCTGTCATCTGCCATATGGTTTCTGATTAATTCTGCAGGAGCTGATGACACAAGATAATTCAATTCTTTATGCCTTAAGATCATGTTTGTTACAGGATGTGAACATTTAAAGCTTTGGTTATGAGCTGAGAGAGTGGTAGAGACCGCTTGGCATGGAGGAGCTTCTGGGAAGCAACACAACAGCAACAGTAATCATTGGAATGCCTAGGAATTATGACTAATAAACACTATTTTTCTGTTTCTAGAGAAAAACAGAAATCTGAAGTCAAAGACCGAAAAGTTTTGGAAATTTTACAAGTCAAGGATGTTAAAATACAAGAACTGGAGCAGGTTGTATTCTAATAGGAATATAAAATATTATATTTGCTTCAGGTTGTAGATATTTAAAATTATTTGAAGTTTATGTTATAGTATTCATTAAGAGTATCAGAGTTATTCATGAAAGAATTGTTTTGAAATTACTGTAGTCAATTTTTTATTATTATACTATATTCTTACCCTACTCTTTGTCTTCTATATTGATTCGGTATAAAACTCATTAAAATGCTTAACAGGCTTTTGAAGATTTTAAAATAATATCTATTATTCATTGTTTTATTGTATTTTTATTTTTGCTACATTATTAGTCATATGTTTCTGATACATACATTTTTACATGGTTTTGGTTATAGAAAAGATTTCCAATAATTGGTACTATTCTATTTTACCTTTGAAAGTTTGCATTATTGAAAGTTTGTACAATTATTTGCAGTCCTGTCTTTTACATATAACTTAAATCACAGAATTAAACAAAAATTTATAGTTTGCATGCATTTTTATAATCAGAACATGAGTACCACAAAAATGTGTTTGCTCTCCCTGGACCACAAAATTCTATTCAATGATACTGTGGAGGTGCATTTCACGGTCAAAGCATGCCATCTACCTTGTCTCCAGTGTCTCCTCTCTAGCTCATACTGCAAAAGAGAACTAGTCTATCTCTAAGAGTTCTTTGTAGTCTCAGGACAAGCATTTTTCAGAGCTCTAAGCTCCAAGTCTCTTCTGAGACCCAATTCAAACATTTTTTATTGGCCTCCGTAAAATTTAAAAAAAGAGAGAAAAAAAAAGAGCAGTATAGACTTCCAGTATAGACTTCTAGCACAGCATAGACATTCCCATACAAAAATAGAAGAATGGGGGCATAGGAACGAGGGATGGAACTAAAGCAAGACCCAACCCAGCAGGACAAACAGTAAGCCCTGGAGCTCCATTTTTGGCACATGGGACACATGACAGTGTGATCTGAACCCCAAATACTTGGGCAGCCCTGCCTCTGTTATCCTTGCCATTTGCAGGCCACATGGGCTCTCTTTGGAGCTAGATCTGCTCTCTGCAGCTTTTCCTGACAGATAGTATGCATTGTTGGCGTTTCTTCCCTCTTTTGGCCTACACTGAGGTTTTTTATTCTTACAGTATCATGCATTGTTCTCTCCAGGGCTGTTTGAAGGGATGCTGGAATATTATACAAAGCTTGGCCTCCTAACCCTTCCTTTAAAATCTGGGTGAGATGACATGATTCTTGATTCTATATATCTGTAAAACTAAATCAGGTGAACAATGCTAGGCATGTCCCCAGCTTACGCAATAGCTATGCCTCCTTACATCATGGATGCAGCAGCCTCTGAACATGCAAATGGCTGGTAATGCGGGGAAGCACTTCCTTAGCTGGCCCTGCACAGGCCGAGTGCCACACAGTTCTTATCATAAGTCCAAGTGTTTCAAATGAGCTAACACTTCTACATACTTGATCCTGAAATGGGTGGAGTTCAGCTAATTTTGAGGTGCTGCCATCTTCCCTCTTGTCTAGTTGAAATAAACCTGGGCTCTTTTCAAAAGCTCTGGTGTCTTTCGTATCCACGGTTCCTTGGCCCCATCTTTCACCATGCTCATTTTATGGAATAACGGTAACACTTCAAATCCTGTGCTCTCCACTCTTTCTGTAAGCCTGATTGCGTGCATCTTGTCATAATCATGCTGCCCCCTCTGTGCTGGCTGCCTTTGAAGTTTTATTCACCAGATTAATTAGTCTGTCATTTTAAAACTTAGCTTCTCACAAGGTGTCAGCATAAAAACTACAAACTCTTTGTGAGAATGCATCACAGATCCTCTGTGTTTGAATTCCCACTTGAGTCCTTGTTTCCATGACATGTCACAAGCACGCTACATTTTGTTCATCATTCTCATCTGAGCTTTTGACCAAACTGCTTACAACATTATAGATCTTCTGTAGTCTTGTTGTATGACAAGATTTTTCCTAGGGAGACACAACATACATGTCTACTCAGCTTAGAAGGGGAGCCCGTGACAGACCAAAGTATAGTTACCAACAAGTCCAAGTTGGCCAACCACTGAGTTTTGTTTGGGGTTACTTACAGTACTATGGGTGAGGTGTTACTTATAGGAACAGCAGTGACCCAAAGATAGCTGTATCACCAGCGCCTACCCCAGCATGGGCAACAGCTCACAAAACCTGGAAACCTGGAGCCCACCGCACAGCCTGCAGCAGCTGAACAGACTGGGGGGCAGGCCGATGTTTCTACTTCTCAGGCTGTTCTGCTCTCTGTTTCTTGTTTGCAGTTTGTCCGAGAGTCTTCTCTGCAACTTGACTTTTGAAGAGTGACACTCAAAAAGTATTTATTTGTTTCTTCTTGGGATGGAGGGACCCAATGAATGTGATCGATTTTAGGGACTTCCTCAAGTTCCTTTGAGCTGTTTCCCTTCTGTCTTACAGAGCTTCCCTGCAGGATGGAGTGTTCAATGTAGGAAGGAACTACTACATAAGGAGCCTATATCTCCATTCTGCCATTGCAGTAGGCTCTATGTCAGTCTCATAGTTCACATATCCACACTTTTCTATATTTTTCCCACAGACTAATTCCAAACAGTTCTGCTGTGTGGTCATAGCAATGATTCTACTCCTGGGACCTGTTTTCTATAAGTGTTCTTGTTACTCTAACAAATACTTGACTGGAATATCTTACAGGGGGAAGAATTCATCTTGGCTCACAGTTTCTGAAGTTTTGGCCCGTTTTGATAAGGAGGGTGTATAGAGCACACAGATTACCACATTAGTGCAGTGCTGGCTTCTTTGTTTGTTCTCTCCTATTCATCTGGGTCCCCGGAACATGAGATGGCTCTACCCACTTTCAGGGTGCATCCTGCTACCTTGAAATGTGCTCACAGACATTGCTTAGCATGTGCTCTACTTACCTGCTAGGTAATTCTCCATCCAATCAGCTTGATAATCGGATTAATATATACTGTTAAAATACATTGCAGACGAGACACTTTATTGGCCTACTCATTTTGGGCTAGCAAGTGTGAATTCTGTAAATCCAGTTTCTCACAAAGGTCAATTTAATTAAATAGGTAAGAATATTTATTCTATTTGTTGTTTTATTTCTTTTTATGACACATGCCTTCTTTATTGAATCTATTTAAAACTCCTTTCTGTACTGCATCAGAACGAACTATTCTATAATCATCCTATGGCAGAATGGAATAGCATATCTGGGCTCTCCTGGAGCTTTGAGGTCTCAGTCTTGCGGACACCCTCTAGTAGGAGGCTCTTCTGCCTCCTACTGGGTCCTGTAGTGCTTTCTGCTCTGGTCCTCTACTCTCATAATTTGATTTTGTCTGTATTTCTCCATTTCTTCAATTTGACAAAATATTGATTTGCTAGAGACCTTGGTTCTCTGATAAATCCAAGAATTGTGAATGTTCATTTTGTTGAGTTTTTTTCTCTTGTGTGGATAAAAATGGGACTTTAAAATCCTTCAATGCTGAACTAGAAAAGAGACGGCCCTTTGTTGAATTTTGGTTGTTTTACTGAGTAATATTAAGTACCCCCCCACAGGACTTATAGCTCATGAAATACAGTATCAACTGGAATGACATTTCCTTGAGTTCAAGACTTTATTGTGGGTCTAGTCAGATATTATGGTGGGTATTTTTGGCTCTTATACATAATGCTTACAAAAGTGAAACCTAATGTTATCACATATATAATTGATAGTAAAGATTATCATGAAATTTCTTTTGCTAAGATTGTGACGATGGAATGGTCACTAGCTCAATTCAGCGAAAAATTATGAAAATCAAAAGTTCAGCTCCCTGTAGTGTGAGCTCTCAGCCCTCAGTGTGTGAGCTCTCAGCCTTCAGTGTTGTGACTCTCATCCCTTAGTGTTGGGAGTTCTCTTTTCTCTTTTGTTTTTTTGAGGCAGGGTTTCTCTGTAGCTTTGAAGTCTCTCCTGGAAACTTGCTCTGTAGACAAGGCTGGCCTCAAGCTCATAGAGATCCACCTACCTACCTCTGCCTCCCAAGTGCTGGGATTAAAGTCGCATACCACCACCACCTGGTCAGGGAGTACTCATTTCTTAAGCAACCCTTTGTGCTGTTAGCCATCAGTATTACCATTTCCTATTGACACTAGTTCAGCTAAGAGTACTGCTCATTTCTAGATTAAAAGAGTGAAAAGGCAGAGTAAAACCATCACACTAAGGATTTCTTTGGGCTGATTCTGCAGCACGGGGGAGCTAGCATATAGGGCAGAGTCTTCCCAGAATGATTCAGTGAGGACATGAGTTTTTAAGTTTATGTAGGCGAAAGGACTAGGCTGGTAAAGGCCAAAGTTCATTGTTGACTAAAGAGGAATTTCTGCTTCTACCCTGATTGTTATTTACATGGAGCACCAGGTTTCTTACTGGACTCCAGTCTGCTCATGCCTGTTAGGTCCATCAGCACTTGAATGATGAGTGGGAGGCTGTAGGGAAAGTCTAGTAAGTCAGGAAGGAAGCTGGTGATAGCAGATATGGCAGCTCTGGAGCATCGCCTCTACCACTGAGTGGACTGCTGTGACGGCAGCAGCAATATGAAGACAACTGAAGTGGCAGTGGTGCATACAGTGGCTGTGGTCAAACACAGGTGTTGCTGCAGCTTACAGAAGTGATAGGTGTGTGTCATTCTACCTACTACCACATCTAACCTCCCAGATCAACAGACCAGTGGGCTGGAGGGTCTTGTGTGCGCTACATTAGTGTCCACTCAGGCTGCAGAAAATCAGCAACAAAACTAATCATGTCCAATAAAAGTACATTTAAACAAGAATTTTCACACAACACAGCTAATCAACAAATAAGAAAAAAAAGGAAAAAATCTACCCAAACAAAAGAACCCACCAGCTGTGGGGAGGGTTAAACCCTTGCTGTTCTGTCTCAGAACTGGAACTGTGTCATGCTGGATATAAAATAAGTTACATTGTGAAACTCTTTTCTTTATTATAGGAAATGATGTGACTTCTGATAACCTAGTATACTGCAGTTAGTGAAATGTTGCTCTTTAGTGTTCTCTCTCTCTCTCTCTCTCCCCCTACCTTCTTGGAAGCATAGAAATGAATGTTGGTTTTCAGTTGTACTTATTTTCTTACTCCTTCCTCTCTCTTTTTCCATTGTTTTAGTTGTAGTGGTGTCATTACTTCTCTCTGTGTTATTAAAGCTCTTATTTCCATTTTAAAATAGTTTGTAGTTAGTGTAAATTAACTATCCTCCATTTACTCTGCCTTAATAGTACATGGCCTCAGGGAAAAGCTGGAGTATAGTAGGGTTTTAGGTTCTATGCTCTTCCCTAATCCACACTTACTCTATAGGCTTCTCTTGACCAGGGCTTAAATTATTCATTTCTTGGCTTGTCCATAATAAATTATTTGTTTCAGACATGCTTTGTCTTGTTGCCCTTTATGCTTTATGGTTCCTCTGAGTTCTGTTTGCTATTTTAGGATGAGCTCATGTCAGACTATCAGAAATTTACTGTATCTAGAAAGGTTTGCTAAAAATGTATCATACAGCTAAGTTTTAAAATTAATTGTAGCTGTATCTACTTGTACTTTCATTATTTAAATTAGATTTTCTAATTAGGAAAATATACTTAAATACTTTTAGGTATATTTATATATAAAATATACAGAAGTTTGGGAGTTTATCAACTTTCTATCAGAAATTCATCTTTGTGTAACATTGATGATTATACAGTAGAATATCATTTGTCCAACTAATTACCAGAATATGATGGCTTGAGCTAGCCAATAACTAACCTTATTTTGTGTCTTTATTTACAAATTAGGCCTGTGTTTATTTTTTCCATTTTACTAACTCATACAAGTGCCAGTCCTTAAATAGTAAGTAACTCACAGATGAACTTGCCCCTTGTGTCCTTCATGTTGTCAGAGCCTGGTAATGTTCAGTTCCCTTGGTAGACATCCCTTTTTTAGGGCTTGAACCTGTTCCAAAATATATGAGAGATGCTCTTAAGTTTTTTCACTTCTTTTGAAGGATAGGCCTATAGATGTTTTTATTTCTGAAGATATTTAATATTTATATCTTTGAATTTATAATTCTTATGGGTGTTGTTTATGCTAAAAATTTGTACAGATCACTGTTATTTTCTCTTTTGTTTCATTTCCCCCAACACTTGGTTTGATGACTAAATCCATCTAATGAACCATTTGTAGATTGTATTCTTGTTGCTAAATAACATACTGTTGGAGGCATGAGCAATGTCTACTCGTCCTCCTAAAGTCCCAATGGTAAATTGAAGCACAGTTCTACCAAAGCTTAATGGGGGGCAATGAGTTGTTTGGGCTTCCTTATAGAACCTAGGTGACAGGTTCCTTACAAGGGTATAGGTCTTCCTCCCCTAAAAGGCTGCACCTTTATAGCTTTTACCAAGTAGACAGGATGGCCTTTCATGGCCATATCGATGGAGCCCCCTCTCCTAGTCTTCCCTGCATACATACTCCAGCTCTTTCCTGAGACCTCCTGTGCTATTAAGGCAGAGCTGTATATAACAAGTAATAGGAGGGCCTTGTGACCCTCCCCACCTTTCCATGAGGGTGGATATAGACAGTCAACAAGCCGAGCTGGGATAATCATTTTGCAAGTGGACTCAGATGAACACTCCAAGATGGTCGTTTCTGGGCTCAGATGATAGTCAGCCAAAACTCTAGTTTGAAAAACTCTACTTAAAAAATAATATTCACTCATGTATACCTGGAGACATGATTAAGAGTGTTACAACTGCATTGTCTGTGTACATACATCTTCCATTAAGGAGGAAACAGCTGAACTATACAGTGAGAAAAAATGGATAGAGCGTAGTGTGTTCATAATGGAGCCATGTTTTCCACCAGTGTATTTAGATTGCAACTATATTTAACCATATGGATGAATCTGGAGGAAAATATTGAACAAAAATAGCAAGACGCAGAACATGTATAATATAATTTAATATAATGTTAAAAGTGAGGCAAATTATATAATGTATTAAATAAAAATGTATAATTTTTTTAAACTGTTGAAAAGAAAACAAGATACATCCTTCCAGTATAACTGTTACCTCTGGAGTGGTTGGGCAGGGGGCTGGAGTGGGAGATGGTTAGAAGATGAGGGGACCTACAGGGACTTCACGGATAATGGCAACCTTGTGGTATTTGTTTGGATTGTCATGCAGAGTGCTTCTGCTTTTCTTTTTTTCTCGTTTTAACCCAATTCCATGCATTAGTTTTAGATGTATTCAGTATCTTTTAGTATAAGTAAAATAAAACTAACATTTAACAATACAGCTTTTGTTTTTCTTTATTTCTTGTCAGTTGAGCACTGGTGCTGTCTTTAACTAATTCCTCACATTTAACTGCCATTCATTTTCCCCTTGAATCTTGCTCTAGATTTCATAAATTTCATAAATTCCAGTCTTTTGAAGAGGGCTTAATAAGTAATAGATACCAAAATATAAAATAAGTAGATATTCAGGGATTTGAGCATCATTGTTACACCAGAGATAGACTAAAGGTTAGTTTCTACTGAAATTTTTATTTAAAATATAAACAAAGCCAGACATGGTGTTATAGACCTCTAATCTCTAGTAATGGAAGTCTGAGGAAAGAGGATTGTTAGGAGTTTGAGGCCAGCCTAGTCTATGAAGTAAGTTCCATGCCAGCTAGTGCTAGAGTGAGGCTCTGCCTATGACAACCAACCAACCACAGAAATATAAGTAAATAATTGAGCGACAACAAAATCCCAGTATTTTATTCTGCTGTGTTTGTTTCCTGATTGCAGACCAATGCTGACACTGTTGGATCATCCTTGTAGGCTTCAAATAAGTGTGTGAGGCTAGAGAACAAGTGCTTGCTCAGTGCTAGCTGTAAGGATGGACATGTTAGTGGAAGACACAGGGATCTAGCTGTAAGGATGGACGTGTTAGTGGAAGACACAGGGATCTAGGAAGAAGATAGTAGCAGGAGATGGGGTTTATCGGAAGTGACAGCAGATAGTCCAGCAGAAGTGTATTCCTGGATCTTACAGTATGAACTAGGTTACTGGGACAGGGTCAGGTCTGATGCTGGATCACAGTGTCACAGAGAGGCATTTTCTGAGAGGAAAACTATAAACAGAAAAGGCAGTTAAGAATTGAAGTACAATCTTCTATTCATTTCGTTAGGTATAAAGTAAACATCTAGCTTTTGTGAATAATATTTAGTTATAATTACTATAATGTTAGTATTCTGCCTGTGGAACAATATATTTTGGCACTCAACCTTGCTGTTTTAGTTTTATTTTTGAAATGATTTATTAAAAAAACACAGTTGCTTTTCTAGAACTGTTTCCTAAATGTTAGCCAATTAAAAAAATATCTTATTTTAACTATACATACATTTTCCTTATTAGAATTTTAATCAAATTTGGTATCTTTTTTTCAGTTCACATAAATGTTTGCTTTCAATGTAAGGTTTAGTATTTAGTATTATGTTTTTAATGTTTTTCACCCTTGCACTTCTGAGGTGAAAGCTCATGGGTGTGGTACTGGAAGTGAGAACTGTGGTATGAAAGCTGACATCAACAACTAACATATAAAGCTTATGAAATGAGCTGGTTTTTCCTTAGACTTGCAGCTTACCGTTGATTTAAATCTTTTCCACAGACTGAATCAGAACTACGGCAGGAAATAAATGACCTTGTAAAACAGAAGACTATGGTTGATGAAGAAAATGCCTTCTTAAGGAAAGAATTCGGTGATTTACAGAAGAAATGTAAAGACAAAAGCCAAGAGCTTAAGGTATGTTGATTTGTGCGTGACTTTACAGTACCTTTGCTTTGATGTCCCCCTTGAAGTTTTGCTAACCCTTGTGGCAGAGAAAGTGACAGGCTTGCAGGAAAATAGCCTTAGGCCCTGCTGTACCACAGTTTTCTCAAATGCAAAAACTCTGATAAAGATGCTTTAAAGCTAAGACTCAGAGCTTTATAACTTACAGATAAATAGTTAATGATGGAAATGGTGCTAAGAAAGTAGGAGTGTGAATATGTGGCTTCTTGTAATTAGATTCTGATGGGACTGGCATTATTAATTGATAAAACCCAGGTCTGGGAGGATATGTCTGTGTGGGTCTCAAAAATAGCTGGGGACAGCATCAAAGGCAGCTTGATCAATTAATGGGCTCTTTGCAAATGTGTACTCATCAAAGCTGTCATCCAGTGAAAAAATATGACCCATCCACCTGCATGAAAAGAGGCCAATAAAGTACACAGGTGACCTTGGCCATCAAATACAGAAGAAGCTGCTCTGAGGAGGAAGCTGCACAGTTTATGTTTGCTGATTAGTTCTCACCTTTTTTTCCATGTTTATCGGCCCTTATGGTCCTGCACTACAGGACACTAAGGAGTTTGTACAGAATAAAGAAGAGCAAAGCAGGCTGTTTATAAAAAACCTGGAGGAGGAAAATGAGAAATTACATACACGCTGCACTGACCTGCTAAATGACCTGGAGAAACTGAGGAATCAGGAAGCACATTGGAGAAAAGAAAAACACAGTGCGGATGCAAAAGTAAAGGTATAGGATGAGGACTGAGTCTGTGCTGCTGTTCTGGCTCTAACTTCTTACAGGAAGTCGAGTACATGTTTTTTTCTTTAAATAACAAGTTATATATTCAGATCCACCAGTGGGAACTAGCATTAATTTATATTCTTTCACTTAAGACCCATAGCTTTTTAAATATTGATGTCGCAAAGCAGGAAGCTGACTTCAAATAGTTGTCCTAAAATGTAATCATTAAAAAATAAAGGCTGTTGCTTTTGAAATAAAGTATGTTTTGAAAAATATACTTAGAACCATTGGTTTGATTTTTTAAAAATGAAGGCTTACTTTTTCAAGATGATCTAGAATTCATTACAATACATTTTGGAGACTCTTTTCTACTTCCTTTGAAATTACCATGTAAAAATTCCCCACAAAACAGTTAAAAATACATATGGGTCTATGAAAGTGTTTTCTTAGGCTTAAAGGGAAAAGTAAAATTTTATTAGAAGATAAAAGTCTTTGTATTATTCTCTATAATACATTCTCCCATCCATTCTGAGCATCATTTAAAAATAAAACATTCTCTGGCATTCTCTTTGTCTTGAGGTTTTTGTTAATTTATTTTCCCAATACATTTCAAATTTCTCCTTCATCATGTATTTTATTGAAAAGGGCAGAAACAAATAAGACTATTGAATATGGAAGTCTTTTTGTGTGTGTACACAAGGAAAGCTTAGTACATATGAATATATCCATCAAGTATATTTTAGTTGATTATTTGTGCTTATGTTTGCATGTTTAAGTAAGTGTGCAGATTTGTGCATGTATATTCATTAGGGGAGAGGGGCAAGTTGGAGTGTGACTCTGTCAATTCTGTATATGGTATGCTGCTCAACAATTTAGTGAATCAATTAGCCATTGGGGTAACTGGATCTTGATATATTTTTAAAATTTTTATTGTTTTTTCTGAAGTCAAACCTTAGAACGTAGAATTTCTATGAGTGTAAGTGATACTGCCTTGAGCTCATTTACAGTCATGTTGCTGTTCAGTTGTTGTTTGCAGTTTTTGTGTCATTCAAATAATCAATTCTATGGCTTGCTCTTGCTTTTAGTTGAGGGACATATTTGTACCTTGAATAGGATTGATTGGCCTTTCAAAGTTTGTGAATGGATAACAATCTGTATCTTATTTTCTTCCTTAATGTTCTCAATTTAAGAATTTTATATGATAAAGTTCTGTTCTAAAGTATTTGTTTATACCTCATCAGATGCAATAGTTTATTGATTTGAGATTCAATCTCTCCTTTCAAATTTCCTTATGTGTATGGGTCTGTTTATAGACTGTTATTTTTGTGACGTGAGGCGTTGTAGTTTTGTAACTTGAGTCAATATTAGGTAGTAAAGCCTACTTCATTTTTTTGGTAAGGCCTTTATGTAGTCCTTCACTAGGATATAATATTAAGAACAATTTTGTTAGTAAATTACATTAAGAAGCAAAGGGTTCCATGTTTAATTTAATAATTAATTTTGAGAGAATTGTTATTCTATATCTCAAGAATGTAGACTATAGTATTACAGTATTCTCTAAATGCTCTTCCTTCACCCTAGTTAATTTGTGCATGGACCTCAGCCATAAACACTCATAGGTAAGGAAAAGGTCTCATTTTTTCTTCTATATATACATCTATTTTCTTTTGTCTCTGGCACTGTTATAGTAAGATTTTTAGGTTAGATAGTAACTGATTTTAGGCATCTAAGTAAATTGCTAGGTTCTGTTCTAAATAGCTGTATATGAAGTCTTTTTATTTCTAAATATCTTTGTTAAAAATATTGTCTGTATTTTTTGCTGTAGTTACTCTAGTGACAGTTATGAAATGGTATCTTATTGTATGTGTGCTTTGGGGGTCTTGTTTTTGTAGTAATCAGGATTGATTCTAGAGCCCTGTGTCTGATAACTAAATGTCCTACTACTGAGTTATATCCCCAGTTCTCATTCTGACTTTATTTGCATTTTCCTTGTGACTAATGATGTTGAGCATTTTTTCATGTGTTACTGATAATTTGCATATCTTTGGAGAACTGTCTATGCAAATATACTGTTTATAAGTCCCTCATCAGAAACAGAATTTGAAACTATTTCGTTGAGTTTTTTAATAGATTTTTATTTCCTTGATATATATTTGGTAAATAGAGTAACAGCAACAAAAGTGGTCTTGTTATATTATGCCAGTCTGATATTTTGCTACTGAGTTAATACAAACTATCAGCTATTGTACTATACATAAGGTAGTATATTATATATACAATATAAGCAGTACTGTACCAGTCTTATCTTTTAATACTGAATTTATATAAACTGAGTAGTAAGCATGAGCATAATTTTAAAATACATTATGTGGTATGCTCTTTGTCTTGAGGATTTTGTTTATTTTCCCATTAAATCTGAAATTTTTCTATTTTATTGAAAAAGGACAGAAACAAATAAGGCTAGCTTTAGTGTCTCCAATATCTGGATCTGTCCACTCATACTGCCACGAGCTAATGGTGTTTCTTTAAACACAGAGACATTTTTCATTTTTTATGACATTTGTCACATTTTGTTTTTATTGTTGCTCTATTTTTTGAGTTATATAAGAAACCAATGTATAATCAAAGATCATGAAGACCGGATCCTTTCTTCTGAGAGTTTTATACCTTACTATGTTATATGAGTATAGTTTTTATCCACTCTGAGTTAACTTTATTTGCCCCATTCACTTCTGAATCTTATCCACTCCATCTTGCTGCCCCCCATTTCCTCTTTTCATGACACACACGTGCACGTGCGTGCACATACACACACACACACACACACACACACACACACACACTTAGATTGTCAATAAGAGAGAAAATAAGCCATGTTTTGTCTCACTGATAACATCTTAATGTGGTGTGGGATACAAGTTCGTCTTTATTCACTTACATCTTCCAGTTCTACCTCTTGTTGAAAATAAGTTTTCTTTTCCTCACTAAATTATTTTGGCATCCTTGTTGAATGTCATTTACTGTCATATGAGTTTATTTCTGGAACTCAGTTCTGTTCCCTTGCATATATATATACTCTCATGCCTTTGCTGCACTGTCTCGACTACTATAAATTTGTAACACATTTTGTACTTTGCATGTGTGTGTGTCTTTTTTTTCCAAAAGCTATGCCTAGTCTCTTCTACTTGCATGTGAATTTTAGAATCATTGTTTCCATTTCTACAAACAAGTCAGATTTCATCAAAGGGGAGAAGAAAGACAAAATCTAAAATATATATACAGTTGTGGAATATTGGTTTAAGATAGGTTACACTCTTTTATGCTGTGGAATATTTATTTAATGGTGCAAAGATGTGTTTCATTCTTTTATGTTGCATTTATTTAAGTCTGTAAAGCTGTGTTACTTTGCCTTTTTTAAATACCTGATTGGTCTAATAAGGAGCTTAAAGGCCAATAACCAGGCAGGAAAGAGAAATAGGTGGGGTAGCTAGGCAGAGAAAATAAATAGAAATCTAGGTTCATGAGAAGAGAGAAGCACAAGAAAAGAGCTAGGAGTAAGAAAAGGAGAGGAGGAGAATACCAGGAGCTGGCCACCCAGCCACAAAAAGAAGAAAGACATATAGAATTAAGAAAGGTAAAAAGTCCAAAGGCAAAAATTCAGAAGAAATTATTTCCACTTCAGTTCTGTTTGGATCTGTTTGTACAGTATGTATTTTCCTTCCTTTTATTTTCTCTTAAAATCTTTGGGTCCAAACAGAATCTTTTGTATATAATATTTTTATATAATATTTTATTTATTCATCTTGCCAACATATTTCTTTCAAGTATAAAGCTTAATTAATTTACATTAAGAATAGAGTAACAAGGAAAACTAACTTTTGCATTTTTCGTATATCTTATAAATGTATGATAGTCTGTCTCTCATTGTCTTTGATTTCTTCCTGGTAAGCAGAGACTGCTCATTCATTTCCTGGCTTCCCAGACCCAAATAATCACACAGAAACTATTAATTTTAACACTTTCCAATGGCTTATGCATATTTTTCACTAGCTCTTCTATCTTAAATTAACCCATTTTTATTAATCTATGTATTACCACGAGAGTTCGGCAATTAAATGGCCTCTCTCTGACTCCACCTACTCTCTCTATATATTTCTTCCTACCTGGCTATATTTTTTCCTGCCATAAGACATAGCAGCTTCTTTATTAACCAGTAGTAATAAACCATGCTCATAGCATACAGAGTGGGAATCCCACATCACTTCCCGTGTGTTTAGTTGTTTTCTATAGTGTACATTTTGTTTCATTCTTGTGTATGTATATATTTCTATTGGTATTTTCCTTTTGGTTGTCATGAGGATTAGATTTGTCATTTTAAGCTTATTCCAGTTTAATTTGAATTAAAACCATCAGTTGCCAATATCTTATAAGAACTCTGTTATGTAGATCTGTTCCTGTGTTATTTTAATAAGTGGCTATATTTTCACATGGGTCTATTTGTCTTGTTTTTACATGGAACTCTTCAAGATTTTTTTGATTCATGTTTTTCATCAAATTTCAGAAGCTTTTGTGTAACATTTGATTTTTGCCCCTTTCTACTTATTGTTTTCCTTATAGTTTCTTCTATGTGTAGACTCTCACCAGTGCACCCCAATTGTCCCCTCTATTCTTCCTAGATGTCACTTAAAATATCCTCCATGTCTCTCATCCACTAATTTTTAATTTTTATTTTTTAGTGCTGCCTTCTGGAATGTTCACTGATGTTATTGACTTGATCTTGTTCAGGTCTTGTAGGTACACTAAATTCTATAGTACAACAGCCATGCCATGTCCAGAAGACCATGTTTCACAGGAGTCCTTTTCATCCTTCAGCTCTTACATTATTTTGGATCCCTTTCCTTGGGTAGGAGGTGGGGAATAAACAGTCAACAGTTCTGAGTCTTTGCATTGCTTTCTACAGCTGAAAAAAAAGTATTTAGCAAAGGTTGAGAGCAGTATTCATCTATAAGTATAAACAAAGGAAGTTGGACAATAAATTCATTTAGCAAAATAATGGTAGTAAATTTACCAGTAAATTTCCTCCTAAGACTTCATACATGTGTTGACATTCTTGATGGTGTCCTCCTCTAGCCTCAGTGATTTTTATTTTTTCTTATTCTGATATTTTATGATTTTTCTTTTGCCTGCTCTGTTTGCTCTTAACTCTTCTGATTCAGGTAATGTGTCTCTGTGTGTATGTGCGAGTATATATTCTCTTGAATCTCTGGTTGGTTCCATTTAGTACCTTCTCTTTATTTATATTCTTTTGGTTTATACATGCAGGTTTCCATTTGTTTTTGTCCATATTTTTCTCTTGCTCTTGGTCATCTTCATGACCTGGTAAGTGTAGCATGTGGAGTCCCTCAGGTGTGATGTATCAGTGTCTTGCTACTTCCAAGAGAATCATGCTTTCCTGCTTCTTGGGGTGTGAGTTGGTTTGAAAGAAAATGTCGCCCAAAGGGAGTGGCACTATTAGAAGGTGTGGCCGTTTTGGAGGAAGTGTGCCACTGTAGAGGAGAGTTTGAGGTCTCTTTTCTCAAGCTTCACTCAGTGTGACACAGTCAGTTGACTTCCTGTTGCCTGAAAGATGTCCCAGTCTCAGCTCTAGCAGCACCATGCCTGCATGTGTCTCTTCACAGCCAAAGAAGCCCTAACTAAGACAGTGTGTCTTAGGTGGTGTTGTAAGTCGACATTTGCAATTGTAACTGGTAGCACATGAGTAAGATTCTGCCCCAGCTTGAGGGTTTACTTTTGTTAATTGTTGAAATGGTTCATTTCTTCAGTTATTTTTCCAGTCAGTCTACAAAGGCCGTATTCCTTGCTACATTCTGTCACTGAAATCTTGTCCTTAAGCTGGTATTCAGCTGTTGGCTGGATGTGATGGTACAACCCTGTGATTCCAGTGATCAGGACGGTGATCTACTGGGACTGGGTTCGACAAATGCATTTTGTTTAGTGTGGTTTTATCTAATGGTCTCTATTGCAAAGAGAAGTTTCTTTGATGGGGAGTATCTCAGTTACTTTTCTATTGGTGTGACAACACAACATGGCAAAGGCAACTTAAAAAATCATTTAGTTGGAACTCATGGTTCCAGAATGTTAAAGTCCATGACCATCATGGTGGAGAGTGTGGCAGCCGGCAGGCAGGCATGGCAATATGGCAGAAACTGAGAGCTTACCTACAAGCATGAGGCAGAGAGAGAGAGAGAGAGAGAGAGAGAGAGAGAGAGAGAGAGAGAGAGAGAGAGAGAGAGAGGAAAATGGAGAGAGAGAAAGAGCTAACTTTTTAAACCTCAAAGCCCACTCCCAGTGACACACTTCCTAACCCATCCCAGGCTGTTCCACTAACTGGTGAACAAGCATTCAAATATTTGATTTTATGGGGCCATTTTCATTTAAGACAGAAAAAGGGTGAAGGACTACAAATATTTAGATATTAGTTAAGAATTGTACTGGTTTAATATATGGTGGTGGTATGTTTCTCTCTAAACTTCATGACTTCATTAGCCATGGTAGTTGGTTAGGTTTCCAATACCAGACATTATTTCCATCTTGTTGAGCTGGTCTGAAATTTAATTTGTTAACTACTGGTCCTGCCAAGGTATTCATGCCACTACTGCACCCTTAGACTTATCCTGCCATGCTGTTCATTGATAGGGTTCATAGGCATCATAGCTGGTAGGACTGCTAATTGCTTCCCCACTCTGGAAACTTCCATGGCACCCTTTGTTACATTGAAAATTAATTCTCAGGGAGGATGCTTTTAGGTCAGTTCCAGCTCAGGGGCATTGGCCCTGCTTGTGAAATGCAGTACTGATTAGTGCCTTACCTTCCACCTCTGGAGGGCAGCCAAGGGCAGTAGCCGTAGTCCATAATGATGTGGGAATCTCCTGGACAGTCCCAACTAACAACTCAAAAGAGGGCTTCCTGTTGCTAGTGTTGGAGGTTTTTGTTAGATGGTTTTGGCCCAGTATGGGAAATTCCATTTAAACTACATATGTATATACATTACATTGCATGCATTATAGGGAATTTTAGGAGGATAGTTAATAGTGATTCCTTTTGATTTTTTAAGATATCCTTACTGATATTTTATACTCCTCTCGCTTTTTCTGTATTTACCTCCCTCTCTTTCCTAATTAGAGATCCCTGATTTTCCCTTTTCCATTAGATCACCTGTGCTGTACTCTTCCCCCTTTGTACATGATGAAGATGAGGGTCCACTTCATCTTTCTGTGCACATACAGCCTTCCCAAATCTGCTGCGTGAAAAGTCTGTCCTTTCCTCACTGTTGTATATAGGGGAGAGGAGAGGTGCATGTTGTGTTCCCCAGCACCCAGCCGCCTGGCTCCCAGCCACTGGCCTGCTCAGCAGCTGGCTGCACCCGAAATAACCACGTGACAAACTGGATTCATTTAAACTCTGCCTGGCTTATTATCATTAGCCTTTTCTTGGCTAGCTCTCATAATTAAACTAACCCATTATAAAAGTCTGTAAGTCACCACGTGGTGACTTACCGGAAAGGTCTAACCTGCATCCATTTGCGATGGTGGCTTGGGGCTTCTGCGCCCTTCCTTCTTCTCCTCTCAGAACTTCCGTTCTGTCTACTCCGCCCACCTAAGGGTTGACCTAACTATAAGCCAGGCAGGTCTTTATTTAACCAATCAAAGCACAGAAATACAGGTGGACCCTCCCACATTTCCCCTTTTTCTGTTTAAACAAAAAGAAAGGCTTTCATTTTAACATAGTAAAATTACATATAACAAAACAGTTATCAAGTAAGAATTACAGTTCTATTTTGTTTTATCATAACTAAGGAAAACTAAAACTATAACTATCCATTCTTCAAATCCATCAAAGACTCCAGAAGGATATAATATTACCTAAGTAAATAATAAATAAGCAACTTCTAAAACTCTACAAGTGACAGAGACATCTCGCTGCCTGGACAGTCACCCAAAGTTCCTCTTTACCGTTGGGGCATCCATCTTCAGCCTACAGGTCCATAGCGCCCAGCAGACATTTCCATGAAGCAGGAAAATTCAAAGACAGTTTAGTCACTTTCTTTTGTGTCCTGTAAAATGTCTCTCAGACTCTTTTACGAATCAGGAACCCTGAAGGATCATCTCACCTTTAGGCAAGTTCAGCAGTCCTCTTTCTGCGGGTTCTTTGTGTCCATTTTAGCAGTCCAGGCAAGAGCAGTTTCTTGCCCAAATGGCTAGCAAACTCCATAAGGAGCCTCTTCGATGCCCATCTTCTTCAGGAAGTAGCTTGGTGCTGTCAGGAGCAGATGTGTCTCATTGTCATGAAAAGCCCTAAGTTATTAAAATATTAAATGCCATATTCTGCAGTCTTTGATAGATATGAAGAATGCCTATCTAAAATATATCTATGCATACTTAGAAAATCTAATATGACTACAAACTAAACTATTATGGATGATTATGTATTAATAATCTATATTTCCTAATTATACATTACATTTTTAAATGAACTAAACAATCACAATACCTTAATCAAGATCAGAAACATATATACATATATACAGCAAAATTAACCTTAAACATATGTCAACAAAGCAAAATCCATATCAATGCAAATTATTCATATCCATATCATCTCCCCCTCTAAATGTAAAAATTTAAAAAAGCATTTATAAACAATATTTGGGAATATGGACGAAGTTATCTCTCTCCAAACTTCTTCCTGCTGTATGGGGGCGATGTTAATTAGGTCTTTTATGGTATAACCTGTGTGGCAGGTACATCTCAGTTGGCAGTTGAGTGAAGTAATTTTGTGATGTTGTTCATGGTGTCCTTTCAGGAGGGCGTGGTCTATCATACCAGATTGGTATAGAAGAAATCCATGGGTTCTTATTGTCTGTGAAAACAAAAAAAGAACCTTTCCGAAGCATCATGTCCTTAGACCCATATTTGGAAGTCATAATACCTTCAAAACATATATGGTGGTTTAGCTTGGCAGTCCATATAATGAGATGACTTTCTGAACTTAGCTCCTTTATAGTTAAGAAATTTAAAGAAAACACAATAAAATACATAATCTAGACATTCCGTGAATTTTCCATGTTTACGTGGCTTATTTTTCTTATTTTTTTAATCTATAACTATACTCTGTCTCTTTAAAGACTTTATCTTTTTTTTTATTAAGGCATTGCTTATTACCCTCTGTATTTTTTTTTCAAGTCTACGTAAGTCCATACAACAGTGTGACCTATTTATTGGTCTTTTATGTCTGAATTTGTCTATTGTGAATCTGTAATTTTTTACTATCAAGGAGTACTTTTGGTTTGTGCTTTTAAAATGATAAACTCTTAAGACTCTAAGCTGCAACAGTCACAGATTGAATCCTCCCACACCTCACCGAGGACTGTTGATATCCTTGCCAGAAGCAGTTTTATACTAGGGGGTACTCTGCCCTCCTCTGTTCTGATTGGGGATGATCTGTATGCCGGTCTATTGTCATTTTTGCATGCTGTGACTTTTTAATACAGTTTGAAGTGAGGAAATAGGAGTCCTCAAGCTATTTGATTCTTTCTCAAAATTGGCTTGGTTATTTAGGGCACTATAATATTCCATAGGATATTTAAGAATATGTTTAAAGTTCTGGGGATTTTGATGGGGTTTCGTAATGGCTTTGGGTAGTGTTGACATGGTATTAAGTCGACCTCCCTGGTAATATAGATGTCTTTCAGTTTCTTAGTGACTTCAATTTTCTTCAACTATGTTGTAGAGTTTAGTGTATACGTTTTTCATCTTCTGAAAGATGATATAAACTATCTATCAAACTATTTACTTGTGGGTTTTGTTTGTTTGTGTATGTGCTTATTCTGTAGCATTTGTGTTTGAGTCCAGGGCCTCTCACTCTGCAAGACAAGCATTCCCCTACTAAGATACTCATTTAGCCCTCTTTTTACTTTTCATTTTGAGACTGTGTAGCTCAGGTGAACCTTAAATGTGTGAGTCTCCTCCCTCTGCTTCCCAAGAGGGATGACAACCTTACCACCAGGCTGACAAAGATTAGATTTCTTTCTAAGCATTTTTTTAAAATTTTTATTGTTAAAAGAAAAATTTACATTTACTCCCCTTGTTCCCGGCCCTCCCGCTCCCCCACTACCCCACTGCCCTCCCCCTGCTTCCTTAAGATGGTGCAGGATACCCTGTCCTATGGGAAGCCCAAGGCCC
>JAQHUG010000238.1:1528857-1566163 GCA_028555095.1 Dicrostonyx torquatus | reverse complement strand
TTTTCAATGCCAGAGATTCTCTCTTCCATTTCTTTCATTCTGTCCGTTGTGCTTACAACTGTAGTTTCTAGAATTCCCTTGGCTTGTGTTTTCTTTATTGCCTCTATTTCAATTTTCAGTTCTTGAACTCTCTCCTTCACCAGTTTGATTGTTTTTCTTGACTTTCTTTAAGGGATTTATTGATATTTTCAAGTTTTTTTGGTCTTTTTATAAATTTCTTTAAGATAATTTTTGTTTCCTCTTTAAGGCCTCTATCATAACTTTTCATAAAGTTATTTTTCAGTCTGTTTTCTTCTGCTTCTTCTGCATTGGGATATTCAGGTCTTGCTGTTGTAGAACCACTAGGTTCTGGTGTTGCTGTATTGCTCTTTATGTTGTTGAATATGTTCTTGCATTGGCATCTGCCCATCTCTTCTTCAAACAGTTCAGGTGGTGCCTGTGCCTCCGCGGGCCACTCTTCATCCAATTAGTGCAGTCTGAGTTTGTGCCTCAGTTGGTCGCTGATGCTGAGGTGTATAGTGGGGTTTGGGGTGCTGAGTGAGACTTGTAGATTACAGGGTCCAATGGATAGTGGAGCTGAAGTGGCCTGGCTGCAAGAGCCTTGCCTACTGGCTGGCTAGTGGGGCTGCAATGGTGGGGGGCTAATATCTGCTTATAAGTAAATATGTACCCTATTTGTCTTTCTGAAAATGGGTTATCTCACTATATTTTTTAGTTCCATTCATTTGCTTTCAGATTTCATGATGTCATTTTTAAAACTGTTTATTGATTCTCTGTGTATTTCATATCATTCACCTCAATCCCACTAATCACCCCGTCCCTTCATATCTACTCTGCCTTTGCCACCTACCCATAAAATAACATAAAATTGAAAACTGACAAAACCAAAACCAAAAATATTCTCATCGTGGAAGCTGTTGTGTGTAATAATGAGTCACATAGTATGCCCTTTAGTCCACAGTGATCTTTTTTGTTAACAGCTTATTAATACTCCTTTGTGTAAATGTAACCCATTTTCTTTATCCTTTCCTCACTTGGGGGACATCTAGGTTATTTCCAGTTTTTGGTGTATGCAACTGAATAGTGTTCCTGCTAGGAAGTGAGCAAGGCTTGTCATGGTCAAACATCAGGAAAGTGAGAGATGTGTATGTGGAATAAGATCCAAGGAATGAGTTTGTTACAGTTCCTAGAAGCAGGCTGGTCTAGATCTTCTTTTTCAGTTTTTTTTTCCAGTTTTTGTTGCTTTGAAGTATAACTATTCACCACAAGACACAATTTAGTCCAGTGTCTAGAATTGCCTACCCAGTTAGACCAGCTGCAAGGAAACTTCTGAGTAGGAGCACAGCTGAGCAACCATAACAAGAAAGCAGAAGAATACTGTTTTTTCTTCTTATTTTGCATTCTTTTTTGTTTGTTTTTGAGACAGGGTTTCTCTGTGTAACAGCCCCGGCTGTCCTGGAACTCACTTTATAGACAGGGCTGGCCTCAAACTCACAGAGATCTGCCTGTCTCTGCTTCTGCCTCTGCCTCTGCCTCCCTAGGGCTGGAATTAAAGGCGTACACCACCACTGCCCAACTTTCATTTTTTAATTTCAGAATAAAATAAAACAAACAAAACACAATACACAGTACCTAACCCTGATATTCTGCAGCAGTAGGCATCGCTGCTATCTCTTCTTCATCAGTGCCCAGGCCTATTTTGATCGTGTGGTAGATGCAGATGGAGGTTTGGGGACCCTCAAGTGAGAAACTAGAGGAGAGCAGAGTAGTTTCCAACAGCAGCAGCACCAGGCTCTTGAGAGCTTTGTCCTTTTTGTCTGCCTCAGCATTCTGCTGCAGGGGCTTCACAAAGGGAATGAAGAACTATGCTCTGAAGTCCATCTGACCTTCCACAGAGAAGTGCTTGACTGCTAAGCAGTCCCCCCAATCATTAATGAGGCTCTTATAGAATTCAGCATACTCCTCTTGAGTGATGACATCAGATTTTCTGGTCCAAATGGGCTAAGTTTTATTCAACTCTTCCTTTGTAATGAATTTTTCTTTAATCTTTTTCCTATCTTTGCCACTGTCATCTTCGTCATCTGATCCCACATCTTCAATCTTAGGCTTCTCCTTGTCATTCTTATCCTCCTTCTCTTTCTCACTCTTCTCACTCTCTGCCTCATCATCACTGATCTCTTTCTGTCATTCCTTCTCCAAACAGAATGTGAAGGGATAGCCTATGAACTGTGGATGTTTCTTTACCACTTCCTTGATCCTCCTTTCCTCTAACTATTCTGTCTGGTCTTCTTTGGTACCCAGGTCAATGGGCTCAACATAGTCTGCACAAACTGAAGGTTCCTCCAGCGCAGACTCTGAGGCATATTGCTCATCATCATTGTGCTTTGTAATCACAACTACTTTCTTTGGCACTGCATAGGCCAAATAGAATCCAATAGCAAACGCCTAATCATGGAGATGTTTACACCAGCTTGGGAAGCCTCCATGAACCTTTTGACCAGACTTAGCAATGGTTGACAATGCCTGTGTCCACCAAAGTCAGGGTGCACTCCTGAGAGTTGGAGATGATGTCAATTTTCAGCTCTTTACCATTGTCCAACTTGGAAGGGTCTGTCACGCTCTCAAAGCAAATCTTGTTCAAGGCATCAGAAGCATTAAAGATAACTTCCTAAAGAAAATTTCCTTGTTCAATAGGAAATATTGATGATGAAGGACATTAACTGAGTGATTTTTATATGAAAGGCAAAGCTTTACCTCTTCCTCTCCATCTTTCTTCCTGGTGTATCCTCAGGCATCTTGACAGGAAAGCCAAGCAGTAATACGGATCAGGGTGGGCCTGGGTCGTGTCCGACTCACTCGCCAAGTCTAGGCTGCACTTGGTGACTCAAGAGCCAGAAAAGTACTATTGTCTTCTGTTTGATGAAGCAAGAATGTGAGGCCAAAAGAGACAGAAGTGCTTAAGACAGAGTTTTTTCCCCACCCTGGGTGAATAGACCCAGAACCTTGTGTATATAATGGGGGAACTAAAGAGGTGGCACCTGAGAGTAATGTGTATCACTTTCACTCCTGAAAACTCCATCTGTCTCCCTTCAGCTTGGCTCTAGTCTCTAGAGTCAGCTTTGTTCCCAGTCAGGAAAGCATCTGCAGGTGGGTGATTACTGTGTCCATAATGACCTCTCGATTGCCCCTGAATGCTGTCAGTATTGCTACTTTCTCTTTTTAGAGCATCTGATTATATTAGCTGTGAAAATGACCTTGGCATATACCCCTGTATAAGAAAATGACAATGGAAAGCACAAATTTGTATTTTGAAATTCTTTATAAAAGCTATATGTAACATTTATTTTGTAAAAGTTGCTGAAATTTTGCTGTAAAGCGATATGAATTAGTTAAATATTCATAATAATAGATATCATTTATAGATCCCAAATGTTTTGATTAATTATAGTTTAGAAGGTTTCAAAGGTCTTATTTTTATGATTTATGTATGTTTTAGGAAATTGTATTATATAGGAAGTTATTTAAGAAAGAGGATGCACATACCTTTCTTGAAATTTTAAGCTTTAGAAATCAGATTATATCACATATACAGAAATGTATAGTAATATCCACTATATAGATGAATTAAAACTTACATTCTTGTGAATTTTTGTGTAGGCCATTATCTTTAATTGGATGAGCAAACTTAAAATCCCACTCTATTTGGTATATAATGTGATTTTTTTCCACTTGGAGGTTTTTGCTTTTGTCATATTATGGTTTCTGTGGTAGCTGTTTTTCTTAAAAGAATCTTGGTTTTTGGATCACTTTCATAGTATTAGCAGCAGTTATACATTTGAATTCCACATGTAAATCTGCCACTACAGTTGGGTTACAGCACATTAAATAACAAACCTAAATTGGAAGTTTCCTTACTAAGCAAATTCTTGAGCTTTAATGGAACACTGTTGTTAACCAGGCATTCCTGGGTGAGATGCTAATTGTACAGCACATGCTGACTCCTGGGACTCACTCAGCCAGGCTGACCTTGAACTCACAGCCCCTTCTTTTCTAACACTTCTTGTTTGTTGCCCTGGCTGGTACTACATTTTCCCTTTTGAATGCCAGCTGTAATTTTGTATTGATACTTAACTCAGTCACTTGCACATTGTTTCTGCTTGACTATTAACATAACTCAAGGGCAAGTGTATAGTTCACATATATATGCATATAATTACTTTGTTGATTCTATCATTTTGGATTTTTTAAACAGCTTTATAATGAATTACATATTTGTTTTGAAACTACAAAATCAAATGAAGCTGTGCTCCGACAAAGTGTTGTTAATCTTCAGGACCAACTGTTTCAAAAAGAACAAGAAAATATAAAATTAAAAGAAAAGCTTAAGGGATCACAAGGAGAACCCTGTTCATCAACTCCAGAAAGTGAGTCACATCACTCAACAAAGGTGAGAGATTTTTAAAATGTTACCCTTTTAACTCCAGAGTACCATTTCCTATAGTTGAGTGGAAATTTAAATAAATTTGCATATTTTAAATGTAAATTAAACTTTTGCATTTTAATGAATGTTATATATGCTACATATTAAAAAGGAAATGCATGTGGAAATACAGAATATATCAAGTATAGATGTCGTGTGTGTGTGTGTGTGTGTGTGTGTGTGTGTATGAGAGATGTATAAACACATTTATGCTAGTTCTCTTCTGTTACTCTCCATCTTATTTTTAGAGGGAGATTGGTAGTGAATGTTGTGTTCACTGTTTGGGCTAGAGTGGACCAGCATTCTGTGATCTGCCTGTCTCTGCCATCCCAGCAGTGGTTCACAGGTATATGCTGTGGTATCTATTTTTGGTTTGGGTTCTAAGATAAGCTTCTATGGCAAGCATTTTACTCCCTTTGATCGTTAGTGTTGATGTCAGCTTGACAGGTCTAGGCACACTTGGGAGGGAGTATGTAACCTCTGGGCATGCCCTTGGAGACTGCATCGATGAGGTTGATTAAAGTGGGAGGACCTAGAAAGCAGCCCTGACTGTCCTGGAACTCTCTCTGTAGACCAGGCTGGCATTGAACTCAGAGATCTGCCTACCTCTGCCTCCTGAGTACTGGGATTAAAGCCATGAACTAGAAATGAGGGGGTGAAGCGAAGGTAGGAGGAGTGGGAGAGGAGAAATGAGAACTAAGATTAGTATGTTAAAAAACAGAAAGAAAGAAAAAGGAGAAAGTAACCAAGCATGGATACTCATCATTTTATGCTTCCGAATGGTGATTGTGCATGCAGTGTGGCCAACTGCTTCAGGCTTTCCTTGAACTGTGAGCTGAACTAACCCCTTTTCTTTCTTTGAGTTGCTTTTGTCAGGGTATTTTACTACAGAAAGAGGAGCAGAAACTAAGACACTGAGTCATCATTCATCTCCACAGTTGACCCTCAGAAGCTATAGATTTAATAATCACTAACTGAAATGTTTTGAAATAAGTTGTACCTGTCCTGAACTTGGACAGATTATTTATTTGCTCATAATTATTTCCTAAGCAAAACAATATAACAATTCTTTATGCAGGGTTTGCATTATATCAGGTTTAAAAAGAAATATAGTGATTATTTAAACCACTAATTTGCTCTTGGTTATCTATAGGAGATTGGCTCTAAATCCCTTGTAAATCTATAGATGCTTAAGTCCCTGATAAAAAATAACAAAATATTTGCATGTAACTTTTGCTTTTTTCCATATGTTTTCCTATATGCATACCTCACCAGCTTTGGAGCCAGCAATCTCTTCCTGGGCAATCTACAAGTCAAAGAAGGCTGGAGCCAAGCCTTTCACCTTTTGTCTTTCTAAATTGCTAGCTTTCCAGCTACCAAGCTGTATTCAAGCCATGGCCGTCGCCAGGCTGGCTGATATTAGAGCCTACAGTTATTAGGGTGAATTATGTGGTTATTGAAGAGCAAATTAATAGATCATGGTTAGTTGAGACTCTAACTTAAATAAGATAATAAAGTGGAAAGAATGGCTAAGAATATATCTTATAAAATGCTTGCTATAAAGTGTGTTATATAATACTTAATTCATGTTAGTGTCAGCCTTTTCCTGATATTGCATTGACATGGAATTTTGAACAGGTCATTTGACTTGCCTACATATTTCCTATGTTAGACAAATGCAGTAGGAAGCTGCTTGTTCATTTCCCAACAGCATAGACTCCCAAAATAAGCAATCAGAAACTATATTATTTAAATCACTGCTTGGCCAACACTTAAGTGTATTGCTCATTAATGCTTACATCTAGAATTTACCCATTTCTATTATTTTATATTTTATCACGAGTCTCATGGCCTACTGGCAAGGTTCCAACTGGCAGCTAGCATCTTTCTCCTCTGGTGGCTCCATGGCTTCTCCTGACCCCACCTTCTTTCTCCCAACGTTCAGTTTAGTCTTCCCCACCTAGCTCTACTCTGCCCGATCACAGGCCAAAGATAGTTTCTTTATTAACCAATGGTATTCACAGCATACTGAGGGGAATCCCACATAAGACAAATGTCATGAATTACATCATACATCAATACAGGAACCTGGGGATGTGTGCAGTGGTAGACAGAGACACAAGACTCTGGGTTCACTTCAGGAATAAACATTTTTTTCATTGTTGCTTATATATATTTTAGCTAACTATTAAAGATAGTTCTGCAAACAGTCTCTTGGATCCCTTTCCTGAGTTTGTCCTTGGGTACTTCCCTGCCCTTCTGGTCTTGTTTTGCCCTATTGTTCCTCCTAGACATTATTATCTCCTGCCTGCAGTTTTCCCACAATTTCTTAGCCATGTCTTGGTCAGAGTTTATTCTTGATAAAGGATCTACAGACCATATTAAGCCTAACAAACATGAAGAAATTTCTTATTTTTTAAGGCAAGTTCCTCCCAAGTAAAAAAGGGGTATTAATAGTATTTATGTCATAGCCTTTTATGGCATGTCTATTAGATAACCTTCAAGATGACATCCCACTTAATGTCTTTTTAAAAATCTTATTTAACTTGGCATATGAATGTGGGTCACCTCTCGTCAGTCACACTTCCAAAGTGTCTCTAGCAGCCAACAATTGCCCATAGCTTCTAAGCTAGTGTTGGGACTTGGGAGTCCTTCCACTATCCATGCTGAAATTTTGACTAGCTTGATCTGGGCGAGTCTTGTGCAGGTAAATATAGCTGCCCTGAGTTCATGTGCTATAGTTTTCGCCACATCCAGAAGACATCATCTTACACCTCTCCATGAAACCCTCTGACTTGGCCTCTCTGCCTACTCTGCTTCCTTATTCCCTGAGCCTTGGGTGGGAGGAGAGCGACATAGATAACCTATCTACAGTTGAACACTCAGTCACTTGTTTTTTGGCCAGGTATGAGTCTCTGCATTAATTGCTATCCACTGTAATTTAAAAAAAGACTTCTTTCAACAAGTAATATTAGCTCCAATCTTTGAGTATACACATAAATATTTAGAAACCAGTGTAACATGAGTATTTTCAAAAACACTGGGTTCCTTCTGCGACCTTTGACCTCCTCAACCATGACCTTTTCACCAGATTCACAATTCTAGGCATGAAATATTTCCTGTGAAAAAGACCTCAGATCTAATCCATTCATAACTGCCATGCTGATGTTCCTCAGTTTTGCTTGGTAGATTGGCATTGTAGCCTGCAGGATCTAAAGCTTGGTAAGACTATTGGTGGCTTTTCTTCCCTAACAGCGTACATAGCACTTTCCAGGACTATGGATGTTATGCAGCTAGTAGAGAGTTTCCTGATCAGTTTGAGATTTATGTCCTCATACTCTGTAACCAAAGGCTGTGGTGTCTTCAATGATAGGGTTGTATCATGTAGTTTGGGTGGAAAATCAAGAACAATGAATTTTGTTTCTTTTTGTTGTCTCCCTGACCAATAAATAGTTCATAGGGCAGTATCCTGTGTCTGACACTGAGATTTTAATTTCATAATCTCTGTCTTTTGGGAGCAGCATCGTCACTTCATGGAGAATGCCTCTGTTAAAATTCTGTTTCTAAAAATGATATTTTCAAGTTAACCTACAAAGTAGTGGACTTGTGTAAATCTTTTCATATATATGTAGTGTTGGTTAGTCCAATCCAGCTCCTCTCATCCTCCTGGGATCACTGCTGCTTACACTGTAACCCTCAGATTCCCTCCACCCTGTTCTTTCCTGTCACTTGTTTCCTAGTATATGCTCTAAGTACATTTTATTTAGGTGGCGAGATTGTGTGTTCCCATAAAGCTTTTCCACACGCCCTTCATTTTGGTTGGCAGTTCCCTTGCCCTCATATTTCTGTACCCCAGTCCATTATTGAACCATTCTGCCCCCAGTATTCCCCTCTCTACTTTCGTTTTATTTATATTTTACAACCTTCCCTCTATAATTGCATTTGCCCCTAGTGACCAGTTCCTAGTTTTCTACTTCCATATGAACTTCAAATTAAACACACACAAAACAAAAGATACAAAGCTAGCTTCAACATTTGTGAGAAAATAGGTGATATTTGTCTTTGTTAGCTTAGGTGACTTTACTCAGTATATATTTTCCTATTCTATTCATTTACCTTCAAATATCATAATTTCACTTTTATATCTGAGATATCCCAGGTACCACAGTATCCATATCCATTCATTGGTTGATGAACATTAGGTTGATTCCATTTCCTATCTAGTATGAATAGAGCATCAATGAAAAGAGACATGTAAGTGTCTCTTTATTAGGATGTAAGTCCTTTGGGTATGTGCTCAGTAGTACCATACCTGAGGTATGTGATATTACTATTTCTACTTTTGTGAGAAACCACCAGACTGAAATCTAAAATCTGAAGGGGCTACACTATAGCCCCTTCAACAACAATATGTATGAGTTACCCTGTACCCACCAATATGCCAGCATTTGCTATTCCTTGTTTTCCCTTCAGCTTAAGTGAGGGAGAAACTGAAAATAGTTTCAGTTTAACCTGTACTTCCCAATAATAGCAAAGGTTGTTGGACACTTTGAAGTGTTTAGTAGTCTTTGTATTCTTGCTTTCCTTTTTAATATTGTACACACAAATTCTCTGTTGTATTTATAACTGCAAAGAATTTTCTCCCATTCTATGGGCTGCCTCTTTGAGTGTGTGTGTGTGTGTGTGTGTGTGTGTGTGTGTGTGTGTGTGTGTGTGCTCCCCCAATTCTGTCTGTCCCTTTCTGGCACTCTCTCTCCACCCCCACCCCAACTTGATCTCTCCTGTTCCTGTCCCCATCCACCACCAGTCCATCTACAAAATCTGTTCTATTTTCCCTTTCCTGGAGTCCTCCTCTTTTCCTAACCTCTCTGGTTCTTCAGGCTGTAGCTTGATTATCATTTACTTAACAGGTGATATCCACTTATAAATGTATATAAGGAGTTAACTCTTTAAAGGTTGTGTAGAATTCTTCCTTGAATTCCTCTAGTTCTAGGAATTTTCTACTTGGGAACCTTTTACTTACTGCTTTTGTCTTGTCCCTGATTATGTATCTGCTTACATCATTTCATCTTGGTTTAATTTGTATATTGTATGATGCATCTAGAAATTAATCCATTGATTTTAGATTTTCTAATTGGAAGAGGGGTTTATGATATATTCATGATTTTCATAATTTTTTTGATACCTGTTTCATTCAGTATTTCACTTCACATTTCTGATTATAGTGATGTGTATCTTTTCTCTTTCTTTTGGCTAATTTAGCTAAGGGTTTTTCAAGCTTGATTAAATTTCCAAAGTAACATTTTTTTGTCTCATTTGTTCTTTACATTGTTATTTTCATTTGTATTTTGTTGATTTCTGCCCTGATTTAGATGCTTTCAATTTGTTTACTACTTTTGGGCTTGGCTTGTTCTTGTTTCTCCAAGTCTGGAAGGTGCAGTGTTGTTTTTAAGTTGAAATCTCTCCAGTGTTTGAATGCAGGCACTTGGTATTTGTACTGGTTAGTTTGTTTTGTTTTGTTTTGTTTTGTTTTTATCAGGTTGGTACAGGCTAAGGTTAACTGGGAAGAGAAAGCCCCAACTGAGAAAATGCATATCAGATCATCCTGTAGGCAAGTGTGTAGGGCATGTTCTTACTAATGATAGATGTAGGAGGGCCCAGCCTACTTGGCACCTAGGCAGGTTGTCCTCATTTGTAAAAGAAAGCAGGCTGAGCAAGCTGTTGAGAGAAAGCCAGGAAACAGTGTTCTTCCATGCTCTGCTTCAGTTTCTGACTCCAGATTCCTGCCTTGAGTTTTTGCGCTGACTCCCCTTCATAATGGACTGTAAATTGTAAGATGAAGTGAGTTCTCTCCTTCCCAAACTGGTGTGATCATTTTATAAGTCCTTTCTTCCCCAAGTTGTTTTGGTCATTCATTGTACTTATCCCAGCAGTAGAATCAAACTGCTAACAGTGCTCTTAACTCTGTTCCTACATTGCTTTCATTGTGTTCTATAGATTTCCATGTTGTCTTGTTTTCAGTCTGGCCTAGGATTTTTTTTTAATTTTCCTTTTGTGTTTTTCAGTGATCCATTCATTATTAAATACTATATTTATTCAATTGTCCAAAATAATACATGATATTATTTTGATTTTGCAGTATTTGTTGAGACTTGCTATATGTCATAATAATGTGGTCAATTTTGGAGAAATTTCCATGGAGTACTGAGAAAAATGTGTATTGCTTAGCTTTTGGCTGTAGTGTTCTGTACATGTCTTTTAGGTTCATTTGATTTATTTTTATCATGTAACTCCACTGTTTCTTTGTTTAGTTTTTGTCTAGATGACATATCAATTCCTGAGATGGGTGTTGAAATTACATATTATATCTGTGTTAGGGTTAATTTGTGCTTTTCATTTAGTAGTATTTGTTGTATGAACCTGGATGCACCTATGTTCTTTATATATCTGTTTAGAATTGTAGTATCATCTTGGTGGATTATTTGTATAATGGACACAAAGTGTCCTTTATCTCTTTTAATTAGTTTTGGTGACGTCTGTTTGTGAGATACCCTGCTTGTTTCTTGGTTGTATTTGTTAGGACTATCCTTTTCCTGTTCTTTACCCCGAGGGATCTGTCATTGATGCTGAGGTATGTTTTTTGAAGGCAGCAAAATTATGGATCTTGTTTCCTAATCCTGTTTGCTTGTCTGTGTCTTTATATAGGGGGATTGAGGACATTCTTATTACTAGTTATTTCTGACATATGTGTTTTAATTCCTGTTTTTTGATGATTTTTGTGATATCTTCTTAGACCTCTTTTGATAAGCTTTCCTGGTTCTATATTTTTATTCCTTGGGAGTCCCAGGGGTTTCAATATTCTCTGAATAGCTGTTCTAGTCCTTTTATATCATGGGATGTTTTTTATTTCTCTTCAACTTTAATAGATTTGTGGGGTATAACAGTTATGGCTGTAATTGTGGTCTTTTTTAGAACTTTTAATTTT
Organism: Dicrostonyx torquatus; assembly: GCA_028555095.1. NCBI lineage: Eukaryota > Metazoa > Chordata > Mammalia > Rodentia > Cricetidae > Dicrostonyx > Dicrostonyx torquatus. Next base: position 1,554,698 of record JAQHUG010000238.1, on the reverse strand, counting down.
TTTCTAAACCCTTGTGGTTTAAATCTCTTTTAATAGTTAGCATTGCTATGATGGACCTGCACTTGTAAGTTACTTGACCTCTCTTGAATATTCAATTCCCTTTTGTTATTCTGTGTTTTAACTATTATATGTTACTTGAACTTCTATTTGGGTTTGATTGTTTGACTTCTGTCTAAATTGGCCTTTCTTTATGTAGGCTTGGAACTTTTTCTTCTCTGATTTTATTGAAAATGTTCTTTATGTTTTTAATGGTATTTTCCTGCAGGTAATTTTCTATTCCTAGTTTTCATCTTATGATTTCACCACTATCTTCAATAACAGTGACTATCCAATATTCCAATATGGCTCTCCACACCATATTGGAAGTCTACTCTGGTTTAGTTGCCTCATTGTTACAACACTTCCTTGCCTTTGAGTCTCGTCCTGGGTCAGCTCTGGCCTCCTTTGTGGGTCCACAGCTTCCACCCCCTTGATAAATTGTATTTAAACTTTCACTTTTCATGCAGTTTCTCTTTGGGAAAATACTCTATTCATAAATGCTTTTGCAGTATTGTTTGTACAGATAGTCAGTACTTTCTTCTCTTCTGTATTTATTTCTAGCAAAAAATCAAATATTTTTTCCTGAAGCCTTTTTTTATTTAATATTTTTTGTGTGCATTAGCATGTTAAACTTCACTGTTTTCCTTGTCTCTCTGACCCCTGGTTGGAATTTAATGGGGACAAGGAAAACTAAGACTTCTCCTTTATTCCGACTGCCTTTTGCAGTGGCTGGTATTCCAAATTCAATGAGTGCCTTTCAAATGAACATGTGAAGAAAATACATACCCTGATTATGAACCCAGCTTACACTTTCCCATCTTGATCAAGTATTGTTTGTCACTGTTCTCAGAACCTAGCATTGGAGCAAGAAAGTCAAATTTGGAAGGGAATATCTTGTTTTGGAATCATTGTCTCTAGAGTAAAAAGTTTTGTTGTCTTTCTGAATCTATTTTATACAGTTTTCAAATGAAGGAGAACACAATATCTATCAGTCGCTCTCAGCTTTGTGGGGTTTGCGCGTTTCTTTGCTTTTGCCAACCAGAGGCCTGAAGTTACCAGTGACTATCTGGTACCAACTAAAATGTTTAAGTTTCTCAACTGACAGGGAAACAGTCAGGTTGTCAGACTTTTACTGGGGCTGAGAATGCTGCCAGCGCTGCTGTAGGGAACTGGAACCTGTGATACCGTAGTCAAAGACGGTTTCACTTTTGTTTGCTTTGATGATTCTAATTTTATTAGTATTTCTATCATTTTTTTTCTCACTTTGACAAGACTACTAATGTTTTTTTCCTTGGTATGATATTATTACTAGACCAAAGAACATTTAATATATTAGGACAAGATATCATGTATAATCTCCTTTGATGTCATGTTTGACACCTCCTTATTTGACAATTGCTTTTTAATTTCTTCATGTAAATTTTCTTTAAAAAGTTGATTTCATTTATTCTGAAGCCCTCTTTTGTATGTTTGTTTAGTAGTTATTTATTTTATGATTTTCTCTAGTAATTAATATAACAATTGGCACTGTTTTCCTGCACTCTTTCGTTGTGCATCCTCAGTGAGTCAACTCTTCCGCCTGAGCCCATCTCCCAGCTGCCCGCAGGCCTCTTTCTAGTCCTTTCTGGTCCCTCCTAATATTCTTATTTTGACACAGTTGTTCATAGAAATGTGGCCACACAAGTATAGGGGGTGATCTCTTAATAGATTCATGTTTAATCAATCTTAAGGTGATAAGAGCATCATATAATATTAGGACATGACTTTCAGCTGTGATAAATGATCAAGTGTCTTAAAAGATAACTTTGAAGTTTTTATCTATTGGAAATCTTAAGCAAACTCTCAAGCTCTTCGTGGATTTGTTTAAAAAAATTTAAACTTAATATAATCATATAGATCTTCTATTCTACATGAAAAATAAGCTATTTCTTCTTTTATAAGGTTCCCAACTTTAAGTTTCAAGAATAAAATAGTCCAGGATATTAAAATCTAAGATTTTGGCATATATAGTGGAAACTGCAACTCAAATTTAACTACTCTATAGTGGCGCTTCTCTTGCCGCTGTAATAAAACTTAAGAATGTTTAGTGATTTTTTTTCTGTACTATTATTCAAAATTACATTACCCTTACTGAAATCTGAATGGCTTTTAGTGGATTAATTAAACTGTAGCTGGCTTGCCATCTGGGTACATCCTGTTTAGCTGCCTTTCCGTGAAAAAATTTCTCATGGAATAAAGAATTTTTTTTTCTGAAAAAAGAATATAGCTGCAAGATTTCACTTTCTGAAAAACAAATACTTCAAGATATTTTGGATAAAATTTGCAGTAGAATAAACATGTAAATGTGAATGGAATTTAATATAAACCCCAGTACTGTCACTTTTCAATGTATTTATTGAACTATATAATATTTATATATTTCCATTTACATATATATATACATACATACATACATATATACATACATATACTGGACTTTTTCCTAAAGCCCTTTGTGCATTTTCTTCACAAAATTTAAACCAATTATAATCATATAACTCTTCTATTCTATGTGAAAAATAAGCTATTTCTACTTTTAAAATAGATATTCTAACATTTTAAACCTGCTTTAAGTAAATATATTTGTAAATACATATATAAACTTATATATGTATATACATATCTGTATATCTATCATCTATCTATGTATCTATCATCTATCTATCTATCTATCTATCTATCTATCTATCTATCTATCTATCTCATCTTAGGTAGTCTTAGGTAGACTCCTAGATTTAGCTAAATGTGAAAAAGATGGGAAAGAGGGAATTAAGTAAATCTGATTTTTATAGCTCAGTGGTTTCATTAAATTACATTTCTCTGTGTTGTTTATTAATGAACTTGGGCCATATGCTTTAACTGTTCTGGTCAATAGCTGATAAAGAAAGACTTGCGGATTTGCTTTGTTTTTTCCATAAAAGCTGGATAAAAATATCTATGTGATGGGCTTTTATCAAAGGAGTTACTTTGAATTCAGTAACTACTACTGAGGCAATATGGCTCGCAATTTGTGACCCAAAGGTAGTCATACATTATTGGAATACAGCCTACTGCGCTTCACATTACACAGATGTGAAGGCCTGATTATAGCTGCTTCATAATTAACAGTGATCCGATTTGTTTTGTGGCATAAATGGTGCATGTGTAGAACATTAGCCATGGCACTCTCATTCAAATTCAACTCAAGGGCTCAGCGGCAGGCGGGTCACGAGCTTCAGGGAGTAGAAGCACAAGCTACTCCATATGTTCTTGCTGCATCTTACTATGGCTATGAGTGCAAGATAAGTTCCCCAAAGAACCTAATCGTGTTCTGTAATTACAGCACGGCTTTCTGCTGGCTAGAAATGAGGGAGAAGCTAAAACACTCCCTCATCAGATAATTTGTAAATTACTTTACATGGCGGATGCCTAACTCAGTTGGTTTTCAACAGCTGAAATTATAAATAATTGTAACAGATGTGGCAATATGGCTGGCCTCCAATAAATGAGGCCCTTGATAATTTGGCCAACCCTTTGACAGGCCAATTTAATAAAATGTGAACAAAATCTTCTTGCTAATAATTTATCATCCTTTTTCCCAATAGAATAAATTTAATTACCCTAGCAGTTAACAAGGTCACACCCAGATGCCAAACTCGGCTACAGTTTTGATAATGCAATCAGGAATTGAGAGGTGATGACAGCGTTGTTGTTTTTTTCATTACCTGGCTTCACATAAACACAGGTGGCGTAGCTTTCTTGTCAGTTTTTAATAATTACAGGCTATTATGGAATGCATAGTTAGCAGATTGAAAACCATACTTTAGTGAATTTGTTTGAGTATGATTGAGGTTTTAATGTATAGAGATGATAGTGCATAACAAGCATAGTCCCTTGCTTGTATCATTAGTGCACAAATTCTGATTTTCTTACTGGTGACATAAGTGTTAAGTGTTCATAAAACTTAGAGTATGTATTATAATAGATGATGGATTGCACCCAAAAGTCATATATTTAGAGATATGCCACAGAGGAAATTTAATTCTTAGTGTCTAAAAATTCACTTTCTAATCAATGCTATTAATTTACACTTTAAATAATAAGATTTGTGAATTTTGAAAGAAAGAAGGACTTCAAATATTTTTAAAAACTCTGGATATGTTTCATTTCATTTTCTGATTTGTATAAAAAGAAATCTATAAGAAAAATTAGCATTTTAGTACAAGATTTTAAGCACTTCCAGCATTATTTTATTCCTAGGGTTAGAATCTTTACTCAGTGTGCACGCTGTGGAATTGACACTCTGAATGCTTTTCTGCTACAAACATGCATTGCTAATCTTGTCTGGAAAATGTTATATTTTATATGTTAGGCACTAACGCTTAATTTGTGGTTCTCGGATTTTTCCAACACGGATGCTGTTGTCTGTAGGACCACTTGCAGTGGAACATGCTTGCATAGCCCATTCAGGGTTGAGTTCTATGTGGTATATGGAAGGAGAGTTACGATGTTGAATGACTATGTGGTAGAAACCTTGGGCATGTAAAGAGGGTTAGACATGAACGATGTTCATACTGAGTCTAGCGGAATTGTGAAATCTGGATGGTACTTATGAACAAGATAGTGATTGACTTTATTTTGTGACTTCTAAAATAATCTGAGGCTATTTGAGCTAAAAGTGACTAGATGCAAGAAAGTATTTCGTCTTTACAGAGAGCGTGCCTGCTGAGGTTCTTGCCATCACACAGTTCTTAGTTTAGTGTCCTTGTAAAAGTGAGATATAGGTAAAAAGTGGTATGCTGATTACTTTTGTGGACTTTGGTGATAAAACTGTTGATTTGCAATGTCGTATTAAATTTTTGTGATATTCCATCCTTTTTAAAGACCGGGATCTTGGGCTATGGACAGTTCAGCTAACAATGTTTGTGAATTGTCAGCCAGTAGATTGCTGCATCTCTGGAATTAGCCATTTTGTAAAATGTTAAATACATACAGAGTTCAGTTTTTAATGAGAAGAAAATCATTTATATGCTATGTAGACTTTTATGCTCCATGTCCTCTTTTGTAAGGTTTACTTGTTTTCAAGAAACATTTAAATAGCCAGTATCTCTGACATATATCTCATATATATCTGTATTATATATTTAAACACCATATCTTACAGGATTCAAATACACATGCACACCTATACTTGATTTCAGTAAAATTCTCTTATAGGAGAACTTTTTGAAAGACAAATTTTCTTTACATTGTATTTTTTCAAAAGGCTACATTGTGTTTGTCCGGCTTGGAATTCATAAATTTCTTAAACAAGTGAGATAATGTATGTAAGATACCAAAAACCATATACTTTAACATTAAAGGTTATTGTATTTAAGGAGTTATTTTTAAGTATAGAATGAAATAAAGCAAACAGTTTAATTTATAATCTCTTGTAACTGTTGATAACTGTGAAAGAGGCTGCACTTGTCATGCAATATTCTGTCAGCTTCCTCTGTAATGACAGTAGTGTGCACTGGTGGCTTAGATTATGGAAACCAGCTCAATGTTTGCATTACAATTGTTTGTTTCTTTTTAGTGTTGGAAGGACTCAGGATCTTATATGCCAGACAAGTCCACTGTCATTGCTCTATGTACACAGACCTTGGCTTTCTTTGACATACTCTCATGTCCCTGTGATCCTCTTCCTCTCAAGTCTACTATCATTGCTCTAGAAACAGAGACCGTGGCTTTCTTTCACATAGGCTCATGTCTCTGTGAGCCTCTTCCTCTCAAGTGCCACTGTATTTTGCCAATTTATATTATTAACTTTTAAACAGTTGACAAAACACTGAAAAGTTACATACTTCTCAGCTTCTATATGTTTCATAATATTTTTAAAAACCAAAATTGCCTGAAAGATTAATGTGTAAAAGATGTTACACAGCATTTGTTTATTAGACACAGGGCCCTGGGTTCAATCCTTACTACCAAAACGAAACAGTAACTATTTCCAACTGGATGTTTTTATGTACATAGTCCATCAATTGTTTCCTATCAGATTAACCATGGCCTCACACAAACCATGATATTTCTGGAATGTAAACTAAAAAAATAGCCCAAGACCTTTTATTATATAGAAATATATTAACATGATAAAATATTCTAAGATTGTAAGGATAGACTTGCAAGAAGAAGGGGCTTGTTTGCTTGATTTTGTTATGAATATAAACAGTCCTTAAAGAAGAAAAGGGTGTATGATGATACATAAGGACATTTTCCATCATATATTTGCTATGTGTATGCAAATAATCACATTTGTATTTAGTATTTTTAAGTTTGCAAAGAGTAGGTCAAGAAACAGTCCTGTAAGATTACTATATTATAATACAGTATTCTAATAAATTCTTCTTCACCTTGGTAGTCAAGATCCCCGTTTGTAGTCACAAACCTTATTGATAGTATCTGATTACTGTGGTTTGCTATGGTTTATCTTTCAAAAGGCTAGCCAGGGATTTTCATTGTATACTAGGGTAACTTCATACTCAGCAATCTGCTTGTAGTAAACATTGAGGTTACAGGTACTGATCACCATGCCTGAACTTTACTTATGCTCAAAGGATGATTGTTTTAAAAGAAAAAGGTGAAATATTATGAATGAATCTCTCATCAAAGTGATGAGAGTCAAGAGAAAATGTCCCACTTAAAGGACATAAAAATATATAGTTTGAAAAATGAAGAATAAAACTACATAGAATGATTAATACAAGTGTCTCTACTTAGTGACTTCAAAACCAAGTTCAAGCCATTTTACTTGCTTACATTATCCTCTAGATGCTATGTCGATTTGAATTATCATTCTTTTCAAAATTTAATCTTTTGTTTGTTGAATTTTGAAAAATGCTTATTAAATATCTGTTTTATTATTAGAAACATCACTAGTATTAACGGAAATAGTATAAGTAAGATATAATTTCAGTGGCAGTATCTGATGTTAGAGCCTTTGAATATCTTTATGAACATTTGACCTATTTGAAAGGAATATTAATAATCTTAGTTTATCATATTGTAATCCATGAATGTCTTAAAAAATCACTTAAAAAACCTTGAATTTCTTTTTACAAATATTCATAAGCTTAAATTATGTTTCTCCTGTTTATTTTAAAATTTGGGTTGACCTTGAACAATTATTAAAAATTTATTTAACAAATGATAGGATGTTAATATATTCTTTGTGACCATCTCTTGTCATACATGTAATCCCAGCATATAGGAGGCAGATGTAGGTGGATGTTTGAATTCAAGGCCAGCCTGGTCTACAGAGTGAGTTCCAGAACAACTGGGGTTACACAGAGGAACCCTGTCACAGAGAAAAAATATGCATATAATATGTATCATATACATTATGTGCATCTATGTACTATATATAATAGACACATCATATAGAGTAGCAATGTATGACATTATGTATATGGTATAAAATATATGATATAAGTGTTATGTATTGTTTATATTATATATCATATCATCTGTATGTATATATCTCCTTTGTAATTTTTGATAGTGACATGGAGAAGAGCAGTATAACTTTTAAATGTGTTAAGCTTGTCAGGCAATGGAAATATTTGTGGACAGCATATGTTTCATTTTTATAGGAGGAAAAAAGTCAAAGAAGCATTATGCTTTCTTTATACATATAAAATAAATATATAAATCTTTAAAATGGTTAAATCAGTGAAAACACCATATAGGGGGAAGAAGAAAAGGGGCAAGTCACATAGATTATGAAAGAAAAGTGGCTTAAGATTGTCCAAATAAAAATGATATGTGATACTACAAGACAAACAACTTCAAAGGATATGTTCATAATATGATAAATGAACCCTTGGACATTAATCAGATGATTTAAATTTCTGTAGGATAAAAGATATCCTAAAGAAAAAGCATGTAAATAAAATTAGTTCTCTCATCCTCAAACAATTATGTTAGGATTGAGGAATTTTTTTCTTATTCTACTAAAAAGGAAAACAGAAATAGGAACAAAATGGTACTACCTTTGTTCAGAATGTACACACACAGGTAGGCACACAATACATATGTTGTGCACATATGTGTGTACATATGTTGGCTTTTATGTTGTCAGAGTTCTTGGCAATATCACTTGGGAAGTTTAAACTTTAAACTTAATGTTTAAAGTTATAAAATATTTTCAGGGTTACTGGATCCATGTTGATAATACTAACATCCTATGATTTGGCATTTTAATGTGATTAAATAAACAAAAAATGGACTGGAGAGATAGTTCAGGGATTAAGATCACTTGTCCTTTTTGCAGTACCTGGATTCAGTTCCCAGCACCCACATGGTAGTTGATAGCCATCCATGATTAGTGACTACAGTCCCAAGGATCAACTGTCCTATTCCAACCTTCCTAAGTCTCCTCCATGCATGTGTTACACATAACATTTACTCAGGCACAAACACATACATATAAAATAAATATATAAATCTTTAAAATGGTTAAATCAGTGAAAACACCATTTTCATAATGATTCTGTATTCTGTTTTTTGTAAAAGAAGTGATAAATTTTAAGATGTACTTGCACATGTTTTTTTGTGGTCTCAAATCATCCAGTGAAATTGGAAGAAAGCTAGTTTTCATAAACTGGTTTCCTGTGATTCCTATTAAAATTTGGGACTAACCACCAGCACCTTATGACATATGAACCAATTTCTAAAGAGAATCTTAGTGAATCTATTGTCAAATGTCTCAGAATTCTTGAAGTGTGATTATTAATTTGTGATACTACGTAGGCTGGCTATATCTCCATGGTGCTGGGCTTTCCTTCCCCTAGGTTTGTATTCTATGCTCTTGTGACTCTAAATGTTCAGATGGTAGAAGGAGTATTCTGTGAGGAGACTCTTGTCTATAGTCATAACTTACAATGATTGATTTCTAGATTTGTAGATATAGGCATTTACTGTGAATCTTCAAGTTAAAGTTTTTTTCTGCAAATCTATATGACAACACTATTTATGAAGACATTTGTGTAGATCCTTGGTGTTTTAGCTGAAAATGTCACTATTAAAACAAAATGGTTTAGATAAAGGGAGTTTAGATGTTTAGGTCTTGGAATCTCTCCCAGGGCATTGTGCATAATAACTGAGCTGGGCTCTAACCTCTTATAGCCTGTAGTTTGCTGTTAAAACTAATTCTTCTAAGAATGTTTATGATTTATATGGTGTAATAGAAATGTAACCAGATTTTAAAAATTATGTAAAATATAATCATATGTAGAGTTTTACACACAGGCTTTAAATAACAGTTGTCTCAACAGCCATCATTATCAAACTTGGAAACATTAATGGTCTCACAGAAGTCTGAAATCGAGTATTTACGGAAGAAACTGAAAGTGGCAAATGAAAAGTTGTTGGAGTTTAGATCCTCTAACCAGAGTTTCTCAGGGAAGAACACCGAAGGAAGCCGCAAGGTAGAGACGTTTTATCATCTTAGTCATTTGTCAGGAGGAGGCTGGCAAGGCAAGGGAGAAAGTCAAAAACAAAGAAAAGCACACATTTTTTCCTTATATATATTGAAAGTAAAATCTTACTTTCTTTTGGTAAGTATCCCTCATCTACCTGTTAGAGTTTATTATAAAATGTAGTTACTTAAATTTATAATTTTAAGTAAAAGAAAAATGTATACAGTATTCATTTTTGTTCCAGTATGATATGTAAAACACAGGACATATGGAATATAAAACACTGAGATATTTCAATATTGTTTTATTAGAGAGTCAAAAGGTAGCGATAAAGATAAATCGGCAAATTTTAAATGGCATTTTTAAAAACGTCTCTACTTTTTTCTTTTTGGCATTCATTATATATTAATGTTATGCAGCAGAATATGCTGTAGAATGTTTGCTGATAGACAGGTTTTAGGTAGGTTGAAGTAGCTTTTTCCTGAAAGCATGGCATTCTAGACGGTTCTGCTCACACCTGTTACATCAGACGACTGTTTCCTGTGAGCACAGTTTCCTTTCTTTTCTTAATGATTAGAACTAGCTTCCTTAATGAAGGAAACATTTTAAATAAGACTGATCTGTGTACCCATGCGGTGTTACTTATGCCTTATACTACTGTTAGTAATTTTCAGAAGCATGGATTTTATTTATTCATCGTAATATCACTATATTTTATAGCTCTTATCATTTTGAGGTAGTTTCCCAAGCCTCATTTAAATGAAAGGAAGCATTCATAAGATTAAAAACAGTTATAGGACCAATTTGGTTGCTTGCTGTATCACTGAAGTTTGAAAATATGCTATTTTTATTGCCAAAGCCAAGGAAAGGAAGAACAGGTGTATTTAAACATTTCCTTTTTCTTTTTTGTAAGGACATGCATAAAAGGGGAACACTGCTGCCCAGCTTTATAGCCGTTTTCCTGCATTCTGTCTCCAGATTGGTATATGGAGCTACATAATATAAACACACATTCTTGTCTCTAGTTGGCCACATTACAGTTAATGACCATATGGTCATTATGGTATAAGATCTACTGTCTGTTGTATTTATATTCCTCAAGCATATTGTTCCTTCAACTTCACAGTGTGTTAAACTATTTCAAAGGGGAAAAAATCCTTTCCCTCTTGTTTCTGGTTGTCCTATCAAGTGTAACCTTGGACCCTTATAGAGCAATTAGACCAGCCTCTATCCCCTCCTTTGTAATGAGGTTTCTTGCATTTCTGAGTCTATAACCCTTTAGTCTTCCCTAATGGGACATCATTATTCTGAAAGAAACAATGTAAATGTAAATGAATATTCTCATTAACGAGTCACAGAGAAACCTTTAGCTGCAGCACTGTGGTAATTCTGCTTGTTATTTCTCGGGTATTCCATGCAGGACTTTTTTTTATAATTCATTATTAGTATTCAAAATTACTTGTTCTTTAATTTTGCATGTCTTTCATAATCCAGTGTTTCAGCCAGTTCAACCATGTCCTTGTTTTATTCTCAAGGAACCACCTGTGAAACGCTCAAGGTCTTTGTCCCCAAAGAGCTCTTTTATAAGCTCAGAGGAACTAAGGAAGCTGAAAAAAGCTGAGAGAAAGATTGAAAACTTGGAGAAGATATTACAGCTAAAGGTGAACATTAAATCATTTTAATTAAAACCATGCAAAGATCAATATAAACAGAACAAGGATGCAGTTCACATGTTTTTCCTTTCTGAATGTAATTATTATGTAAAAAAGTCTTTAAAACAGATTTCTTAGGATTATAAAGTAGTAAAAATATTTACTCCATGAAAATGAAATATGTATTCATTAATTTCAAACAAAATTGGGAATAAACTTCTTACATATTTTTGACACAAAAACACAACACCGTAGATAACAGAAAAATAATTTCCTGTTGCTTATATATGATAGATGTTATGGTTAAATATCATATTCACTTTGCTCAGATCACTTATAAACACTGTATTAGTTACTTTTCTTGTTTTAAATAGAGGAAACAATGAACATTGCATGCTCGTTGGTCTGGACCTCCACACATGTGATAGTACATTCAGGGTAGAGTTTCCCTTCTCAGCTGAACCTCTCTGGACATCTTCTCACAGACATACCAAGAGTCCTGTCTCCTAGGTGATTTTAAATCTAATGAATATTTTACATGAGAAATGGATGGAACTAAGGATGTAGGTCCGTGGAAGAGCATTTACCTGATGCCTGCATAGCCTTAGGTTCAGTCTTCGACCCCTGCAAAAACGAAGCAAAGCAAAACAAATGCAAACACATAGTAAAAATATCAAATAAATTTATGTATTATTTTTTACATTTCAACTAAGTCCATTACAGAACATTTCATGTGGTCTTTAAATTCATCCTCTGCCCATTTTAAGAAGCATATATATCTTATTGTTTTGTTTTTGAAAGTATGTTCTTCCTAATTCATATTCAATGTGCTTTGTTTTTGAGAGGAAGTTCTTAGTGCATATTTAGCTAGTGGTATGTGACTGTATTGGGTGTAGGTCTTTCTTGCTCATCTATTTATCGGTTTACTTCATTTTGTGAAGCTGGAGATAAACCTGGAGCTTCACACTTGCTAGACAAGTACTTAACCACTGAGCTATATTCCCAGGCACTGGAGGACTTTAATTTTTCTCTCTGACTTTGATGTGGTGGTTTTTTACTCTTCATTCATAGATACCTGAACTCTTACCCCACTTTAATATCTGCCATATAGTTAATTGATTCCCCACAGCCTTTCCTTTTGCAATGCTATGTGTTGTACCTGGGGTCTTATGTGTGGCAGGCCTTTGAGCCCACTTGCATTCCTAAATGCTCTATTTTTTTTATGTAGTATATTGTTATTCTTAGGGAGATTTTTTTTGCCTCGTTTATGTTGTTCTTAGAACAAAATTGGTTTTGAGATACAGTTATATATACATTATAAATAATATTTTTCTGCCTTTTCTCCACTGATAATTTATGTGTATTCATAGTTAGACTATTGTTCTAGAACAAAAATGATCATATTTTCTTTCTACTAGAAAAAAAACTAGATTATATCATCCAGCATTTATAGTTTCATTTACACAGAATGCAGAAAAATATTGGAGTTACTTGTCTATTTGTTTACACAATAGTGATTGATTATTTTATTAGTCAGCATGTATTATTCACTCATGCAACTTGCTAAGACATGGTGGGTGAGTTGCTTGCCCTCTAGGACCTTGTCTTCACCTAAGAATGTGGTGATACAGACCAGTCGGTAAAGTGCTTGCCAAGGAGGAAAATCATCCTCAGTTTAATCCCAGCCCTAGATAAAGCTGGACTCTAGAGCACAGCTGCCATCTCAGTGGCCAGGAGGAGGAGGCAGGAGGCTTGGAAGTTCAGCTACATTATAATGTTGAGTGACTATGTAAGACCCTGTCAGAAATAAAGAAAGAGAGAGCAAGAAAAGAAGAAGGGAAGATAGAGAGAAAGCGAGAAATAGGGAGAAGAAGGAAGGAAGGAAGAAAGAGAGGAAAAAGATGAAAAGAAGATGATAAGTAATTATCTATGGTGTGTTGAGTAAAAATGCAGGAATGAGCATAAAACATAGGTATTTTTAAAAGTCTACTCTAGCCCCATTTTTGTTTTGTATATTTCCTGAAATTTATATACCAAGGCTTCTATCGGTTGTATCCTGAATTCTCCAGAATCAGTGTAACATATGTATACATATACATGCATCGTATACATATACACATGTGTGTATATGTATATGTACATCATATTTTCTTATAGGATTATTTATATTAAATTGCAGTTGACTTACACAGTTATAGAATTTGAGAAGTTGTAGATCTGTAGTTAGGAACTGGAGGTGTAAGCGAGTCAACAGTATAGTTCTAGTCTAACTAGGACTCATTGTATAAGTTCATGTCTAAGTCTGAGTTTGAGCACAAACACATGGGAAGGCAGTGTCTTGGCTCAGATATGATCAAGCAAAGAGAAAAAAAAACACTTTTTTTTTAAACTGAGGTTTTCAACAGATTGAGGAATGTTGTCTGATTCAATCACTTAATTAGTATATGCTTTTGCTAATAACACAAAATACCAGAGATTTGTACCTAATACAGAAAAGTGGTTTCTCTAGGGTACCAGTTCCTGCTTGTGGAGAGTCATGAGGCTCAGCGTGCAACAGTGAGAGACAGGAAGTGGTCTCCCTCTTCCTACTTAAGGTCTTTACAGAAGGAAAGCTGGTCTAATCTCACTTGTCTCACATAGGACAGACTCACTCTAATTTCCTGCCTTCTTAATACCTCCCAATGGGGGTTAACTTTTTCACAGGAGGCTTAGGGGATGCAGCTCAAGTGTTAGAATTCAGGCTTAGTGTGTGGACGGCTCTGGCTTCTGTTGCCAGCACCACAAATAGTAACAGTAACGGTGATGATAATAAATGTGTTTGCTTTTCTAAAGCTGCTGTAAGGCAGCACCACAAGCTGAGTGACTTAGCACAATGGAAATGCATTATCTTGAGGTTCTGCTAGCTAGACCAGCCAAATAGCAAGGCATCAGCCAGACGAGTTCCTCTGACTGCTGAGTGTTAGTTCTTTTACTCTCTCCCCATTTCTCATTGCTTAGGTATTCCTTGCCTTATAGGTGACATTCCCCCTATGTCTTCACATTGTCTTCCTATATGTCTTTCTCCCTGTATCTCTATTTTACCTGTATAAAAGGTATGGTGTTTTGAATAGGAATAACCCCATAGACTCATATATTTGAATACTTGGGCCATAGGAAGTGACACTATTAGAAGGTGTAGCCATGTTAGAGTAGGTATGACCATTTTGGAGCAAGTGTGTCACTGTGGAGGTGGGCTTTGAGGTCTCGTATACTCATGTTATGCCTAATGTGACATATATACTCCTTCTGTTACCTCCAGATTAAGATGTAGAACTCTCACCTTCTTTTACAGCTCTGCCTGCATGCTGCCATGATTTCCACCATGATAAAGCAATAAACTTTTGTATGTAAGATAGCTCCCTCATTAAATGTTTTTCTTTATAAGAGTTGCAGTGGTCATGATGTCTCTTAACAGCAATAGAAAGCCTAAGACAGAAGGATATTAGATTAGGACCTACCTAATGACCTCATTTTTATTTGATTACTTTTGTATAAATCTTTGTTGTTTTTCCTGAGAATGGAAGAAATGTGATCTGTATACGTATTTGAATTTTAAAATATTTTGTTCTGGATTCTTGCTTTTTAGACTGTTACCCATTAATATTTGTTGAATTTTTGTTATGACCTTGATCTTCTATGGAATACTTTGCCAGAAATTAATGAGAGTAGGGTGGAGAAAATTAGTCCAGGTTTAAATTGTAAGCCAAGTATTGAAAGATTTCTTTTTCATGAGTGTTCAGTATAATGTGCATTATATAGATCCACAGACATATATAGACACATTTCTCATATATTCTTGTACGTTGCATCTATTAATGTTTCCACAAATGTGGAAAGATTTCATAGACCAAAGACAAAGGCTATGGTCCCCAGGGAGCTGTTGGGTACCAAGTTAATTACCCAGGAAGATGGGAGAAAGATGTTAACTTTATCTTTAGCTCATATAATATGTGTGTGTATATACACATACTTGGGAAGCATTAAAATTATAGTTTATTGAATTTGCATATTATTAATATTAAATTTTGCTATTAATTTTGTACAAATATTGACTTATTTTGCTCTTCTTACTTTTGTATTATAGTTGTATTTACTTTGAAGATGATGAACGATGTCAAAATAAATATGTATAGCGTATTAGGTTACACTCTTGGGTAGCCAAGGATACTCTTTAGGATGTTAAAGATAACCTGGGGGAAATTGTATTTAGGATATCAGATCAACAATATTCTAAAATCTGAACTCACTGAATTTATAAGTCCCTCATCCTATGCAGACAGCATCTTTCCAAGAATTCGTCACTCCACAGTCCATTATTGAGGGGTATCAAGACAGACCTGAAGCAAAATCCATGGAGGACAGCTATATGTTGGCTAGCTTTCTGGCTTAATTCACAGGCTCTTATGTAGGTGCCTTTTTTGGTAGTTAAGGCTACCTGTCTATGAATGGTGCCGCCCACAGTGGGCTGTACCTTATGTCACATAAAAATCAAGATAATCTTCCATAGACTTGTCAACAGGCCATATCTGACCTAGGGAATTCTTCATTCAATTTTTTTTTCTCAAATGATTCTAAACTGTGTCAAGTTGACAAATAGTGCTGACTTGGAGATGCAGTTTATGTGTATTTTTTCATAGCCCTGCTATATAGGAAATTTATACATTTTGATAAAATTAAGTATACCTATGCAATCCTTGAAGATTCATTAACTTTTTATATACAACAGGTTGTCATAGAAAGAAGAAAAGGAACATAGATTTGGAAGGGGAACATGGAGCTGTGGATCTGGTAGAAGTTAGAAAAGAGAAATAGGAGGTGAATATGATTGAAATATCTTGTTGCATGAATTGAAAGGTTAATGAGCTGAAAGCCTCAGGTGGGCAGAGAAACTCTGAATGGAAAAATTGAAGCTAGTGATAAAAATCAACATACCAACCTCTGCAGCTATGTAGGACTTTGAGACTGCAGGGGACCTGACCTGTAAATGGACTCTTTCCCAGTTTATTAACACCCCCACCCCCACCCATGTTCTCCTCTCTGGTTCAGAGACTGGCATCCTCTTGCTGAGATTAAAAGACAATCTGCTTCTGCTGGGAACAGTTCACTTATTTTCATGTCACCATCATCAATATTCATCTAACAAGCATGAAATTCTCGAAGAATAAAGAAAAGAAGAAAAAATAATGTTTTGATAACTTTTATAAATGTGTGTTCTTGTTCCCTGAAGACTGAATCACTGCTTTTTGATCAGAGTTTGTGTTCCTAATTCATGTTGTCTTAACTAAATCAGAAGAGTAGATCAAGAATCACTTTTGTTCTTCTGAAATAAAAAATAATGAATATGCAAAATCATGGAGAAAATTTACTTGTTGCATTTTGCTTAGTTCTGGTTCCTAATGTTTCAGGGTTTCTAGCCATTTCAGAAAAAAATAGAAAGCATTTAGTGAATGTTTTATAGAATGATCCAATGAATGGATCTGATTCAATGGCTACCCTTGGAATATTTGTGTGTCTTTTAGGAAGATTTAGTAGTTAATAACATAAATTGTATCATTTCTTACACTTGATTTTGTTGTGTGACTTGTGGTTACAATATTCCTCTGATAAAATTCTGTTATTTTTGTTTTCACTATAATACATGCAATAGGAGTTAAAGATTTAGGTTTCAGTGCAGAGACTGTGTATGTGAGGTTATAAAGAGTCCTTGGTTATTCATTTTCACAGTTTCTTTTGAGGTAGTCACGTTTTGACAAACTTTGCTTATACCTGTTCTAAAGTACTGAATGAGGGAAAAGTGATATGTGCCTGATACCTATATCTTAATACCATTTTAACTCTATTTCTGAAGGATTTTTTTTGAACACCCAGTCAAGCAGTGCCGCTTTCATCCTTTTATTCTTTATGAAAAATTTTAATTTCCCTCTGCTATAAACATGGCATACCCATGACTCCAATAGTTCTGATAGGTGTTTAAGGGAATTCTACTAGAAGAAGAATAAAAACAAAGTAAACGGTATCAGTACTCATGAGACAGAATTGGAGTAAAATGATGCATACTATAAATATTATCTTCCAACATAGATGAGCAGGAAATGGTGAAGAAAATAGTGAATTCTAAAAACTAAGGGCATCACTGTTAATACCTGGAGAAAGGATGATAACAGATGCTTAGTCTTACATTGTGTGCCTCTGGGGAAGGGCTGCTGTCAGGCTTCTGCCTGTAAGCCTTCGTTTTCTAGTCTGTGTTTTGTAGAAAAAGAAGTTGAACTTAGTTGTGTTTACAAAATTATGCAACTAATAGAAAAATCTCTCAGAAAGGGATTCAAATCTGAGTTCCAAATGCCTACTCATTTTGCATCACTATAAGCTAGAGAGTACCTGTTTCCCCAAGCAATTAACCACAGAAGTTTACCATATAGAAATAGTGTGCTTTTAAAGATTTTAAAATACTCTTTGTTTTGTGAGTATGAGTGTTTTGCCTGAATGTGTGCGTGTCTGTCTGTCTGTCGTCTGTCTGACTGCCTGTATGTGTGTATGTGTGTGTATGTATCATGTATCTGGTGCCCATGAAGGCCAGAAGGTGTCAGATCCCATTGAACTTGAGTTGCATATGGTTGTGAGCTACCATGTGGGTGAAAGCACTCTTAACTACTGAGCCACCTCTGCAGTCTGATTGTTTTTATAAGTTTTCATTTGTAGTTCCCTTGGGGCACAAAAATTCAGGAGGTTCCTTGTTTTAGTTTGAGAAACACAGCTCATAAATAGTACAGTAACATAAATACATTTTCTGAGGTCCAGGAGATTGGACTGTGTAATATGGCTGTATCTAATGAATAGTTCTCTCATTTGCTATACACTTTAACATGGTTGACTGGTATAAGTTAATCTATGTGTTGGTGACACAAGTAAATGTTTGATTTTTATTTTAACTGTTTCAAAACCAGTATGCTTATTTCTTCCCATTCCAGGGTTCATGGTAGAACCCAAATGTTAAATTACACCATTTGTAGCATATGTCCATCCTTTTTCTTCCTGCTGTGAGATCCATGTGAATTATGGTTCCATGGCCTTAAGAATTGCTCTTAAATAAAATAATTTTCACTTAATATGAACAATCCTTGTGTTGTTAATAGAAAAAGTGTTTCTGAAATGAATTTTTCAATATTTGACTGTCTATGAACTAATAGCAAGAAAAAGAATGAAACTATTTGACATATAAAATTTGACACTAAGTAAGGTACACAAAAATGCAGTGAATTGGTTGAGTTGATCAAGCAAGCCTGTTTTCTGACTACAGGAAAAATGGTTTTGGCTGAAATAAGTATAATAAATGTACTCATGATTACACATGGCCTTCCCTCAAAATTTGTCTCTAGATTAATAATTTTTGAATCATTATATCAATAGTTTTTCATACTAATACACTTGCCTTTTGTATTCTATAGAGCCAAGAAAATGATGAGCTAAGAGATGCCCATGAAAAACGCAAGGAAAGGCTACAGATGTTACATACCAACTACAGAGCAGTAAAAGAGCAATTAAAACAGTGGGAAGAAGACAGTGGCATGTGAGTTACATAGCTCATAAAGGCACTTCCCTAAATATTAAATGGAATGGAGAACATTATATAGGTGTTTTAATGGCTTTTGTTTGGTTTTAGAGAAATTATTTGGTAGTCAAATCTTTACTGTGAATATTTTAGTGGAGACCATAACAAATGAAAACAGCAAAATGTGCTAGCTGTAACTATAGATTTGCCTATCATTTACAGATGTCATTGGCAGAAGGTGGTTATGAGCAATATATGTCTTTACCATCAATAGACTAGCTTAATAAAAGTCTATAATTCAAAGTAAAACCAGTTAATATTCATATTATTCAAGAACTCCTTTTAAATAAATAAAATACTGGTGTTAAAATTTTATAACCCCCAAAGTATTTACATTTTAATGGAAAGACAGTAGAAATATGAAACCTACATGTATAGTTAACCATCTTAAAACTATTTCAACCTAGTTTGCAGTTTGAAGATCTTTACTATCCATCAGTTTTTTAACTTCAGCTTATCTGAATGAATTGGCAGTCTCAGTTCAATTGCTCTGAACAGGTGTTCAGATCTTGGTTAGTCGTAAGTTGCTCCCTTGTTAACAGTACCAACAGAGGGCAAAGAACTGAATGAGTATAGAAAATCTACTTCCCTCCCACTTTGAGATGGATCCTTTAGGGCACTGTTGATGATACACATTGGTCTGTTCTGTAGAGAAGCAGTTTCTAAATTGGCCAGTACAGCACTTTTTAAAACTAAAAGTGAAGTTTGTTTTATGTACCGAAAATGAAGCTATAAAGGGCATTTGGCCTCACTTGTAGATAATTGTCACATCTAATTTGTTCTGTTGATGAATGGGAAATATTTCACATTGCATTTCATTGAAGCAGTGATAAAGCAGCTTTCCCTAGCTTTAACCTCAGTTCATCCAGCTTGCAGTGGTACCTACAAGAGTGCAATCTGCTTTCTGACATAGTCACTATTAATAACTTGTCTGTGATAAGGCATCTTTACCACATGCAGATTGCATGTCAGCAAATTCTAGATGAATCAATTGCTCGTGTCTTTTTTTGTAGACTTGTAATCCTACAGTGTATGTTTTATTGCTATTATACTAGAATAAATGAGAGAAATAAACCCTTAGGCTTATTAATATCATATGCCTACTTAAAAGTTTGCTTTTCATGGTAGCAATTTAACTTTAGGAAATTATGATATAGGACTTTAATTTTGACATGCTTAGGTATTAGGAAAGTCTTCCAAGAAATAGTAAAATTAAATTAGTAATTGAGATTTGGTCATTGCATAGTTCTGGATTTTAAGGAGTGTATAAATAAACTTTATAGCACTTTGAATATGCTGTGAATTTTTCATTTTAAAAGCAGGACTGAAAGTAGAAAAATGAAGCGAGTACATCCTCAACAACTTCGACAAGAAGACTCTGATGCTGTGTGGAACGAACTGGCATATTTCAAAAGAGAAAACCAAGAGTTGATGGTTCAAAAGTAAGTTTCTTTGTAACAATAGAAAATTTGATAAATAATCTGAGAGTTTTCTTGTTGCAGTCTTATTACAGAAGTCTATTTTAAAATTTGAAAATGAAATTATCTGAGATTAATAAACAAGATTTATGTATGTATATATATTCATATATAATTATGAAATAACAAGTTGCACGTTTGTTAGTGCCAACAGAAACTAAATAATATGATCTAGGGATTGTGTTAATTAATGTGGCTCTCATCTGTTGACGATGTCGCTCTTCATTAGCCTGTATTTTAGACACTGCCGTGCTTCATTTTTGGAATGAGGTGGAGAGGGGATAACCTAGCCAGCCATCCTTGTTTGATCTCTTAGATATATACGCAATGCAGAATGCCTGAGCTTTCTTGGTTCCCTGCCCTGTCCTGCTAATCCCAGCTGAGCTCATTATGGTGTAGCCTTGCTGCTAGTCTTGGAGCCAGAGCTGTCCAAGCTAATTACTGGTAGCAGCAGAACTGCCTGTTAAGGGTCTGGTGTGGATCTGCTAACATGGTCCTTGGTAGTGACCTGCAAAAGACACGAGGGAATTGCCTTCTTTCTTGCCTTGCACTACCTGTCCTTTGGGTTTAATGCTGATACTCCACATAGGTCTTTTAGCTGCCCTAAGTATAAAACTTGATGAAGGATACTCATATTTTAGAAAACATACAGTTTGCTTGCTTGATCTTATAATTCAAAGACGATTATATTTAGCTTAGCAAAGAAAGAACATTTTTCTGTTTTGAGATTAAAAAAAGAGATCTACTAATATAATTAGTCTTTTCTTTTACTTTTTTTTTGTTTAGAGTGAATTTTTGACATGTGAATTGTAAAGATTTTTGAAAGTCCAGCTATTTTTTAGCTTGCTATAGTTAACGTCATGTGGCATATTTTAATTAACTGCCTTTGATTATTATTAATTTTAAGCTTAAAGCTTCTTTATTTATAATATGTATAAGTGTTGATCCTTTTCTATATAATGCTAAACTTTTGAGGAAATGACCATGTCAGATTTAAATGTATATATATTCTTACTTCCCTCCTAAAGTATACTATTTTCTATTATAACTGAATATTAAATGGCAATAACTATGTCTTTTACCATGAAGTTTATTTTACAGACTATATAAATTTTTGGCTCAAGCATTTCTGATTATAAATAGCATTATTGAAATATAATTCAGAAACCATATAATTCTCCCATATTAAATATAATTCAAGGCATATTCAAATATTTCTATACTATCTATTAATGCAGTGTATTTTAGGACATTTTCATTGTCACTACAAAAGCCTATACAACGAGGCTTCTATCTACTTTTTCAACCCTAAGCAATTATATACTAATCTATTTTCTCTCTTTTTAGATTTGCCTATTCTAAATTTTTTAATAATCTTTGTAACCACATTTTTCACTAATATATTTCTAAAGCTCATCCATAGTGTTGCATGTACCAGTACTACCTTAATTTTGTATGAAATGAATTAAACAAGAGACCTTCTCTAACTGGCTGTTAGAGCCAACTACTCAGGAAAATTCAGGTAGATATTAACTATAAGAGATATATTTGGGGAGTATTTTACTCATTAAAGAAATTTAAAAATTTAAAAAACCAATTTTAAAATGTTTGGCAACTCAAAAGCCTAATCCTTCACTCTGAGGTGTTACTGCACCATGAATAGCTCGCTGAGTGGAAGGTTGAGTCATTATAAAACCATCAAAAATTTCCTTGGCTGCCTGTTTAAATTCATGAGTGTAAATAGCCACTTATAGTATACTTATTTTTAGGTAATACTTAAAGCAGTAAAAAGTAATGAAATTGTCTTCATAAAGAATGCTGAAGAAGCCAGGCATAGTGGCTCCAGCATATCATCCTAGCACTCGGGAGACAAAGGAAGAGGTTCTCAGCAAGTTGGAGGCCAGCCTTGCCTATGTAGCCAGTTCTGGGCCAGCCAAGAATACATAAATAAACCTCATCTCAAACAAAGAAACAAACAAAATTGAACTATTATATGCTATGCACTGCAATGATTTAATGCACATTAGAGTTTTATGCTCAGTATTTTGGAAAACAAGGACTTTTAACTTTTTTAGTTTTTCTTTTTGAGTGATTTTAAAAAATGCTACTTGAGTTGCTGACTTGCTTCATTAAAAAAAGTCATTAAATAGAATTTGGCTTGATGTTAGGACAAAATTTAATTACGTAGAAGTTCCAAAACATATTTCTGGCATTTCATGCTAATCAATATTCTCAGCAGTGACTATTATAAATCAAAATATCAGTCAGCTCTGAAGTATTTTGAAGCTATTCTGTCTTACAGTATCAAATATCCATCGAGTGTTTATGTAAAGATATTTGCCATTATGCTGTAAGAGTACTATGGTCACAGACCCTTGTCCAGGCTTCTAGCTTTGACCTGGGTTCCTAGAATCTACACCAGGCTGTCAGCTCTCTGGGGCAGATGCCTGTATCCTCTGAGCATCTCCCCAGCTCCAGACCCGACTGCTGTTGTCTTTTTACATGCTTATTTTCTTTGTTCTTATCTTGCTTTTGAAAGGTGGCGGGGATGCTGCAAGGGCAGATTCAGAGAACTGGGAGATCAGTGAAGTTGTGCTTCATGATATGAAATACCCAAAGAATCAATAAAGAAATTACATTTTTTAATGTAAACTGATTTTCTTTTTTGTATCATGGCTTTGATGTTATATCTAATCATTATTTTTCTCACATTTATTAGCATTTTATCCCATGTTTTAAAATGTTTTATATTTGGATCCTTGTTCCATTTAGAGCTATCCTTTGTGTAAGTTATTTATTACAGGCCAAAGTATGATTTGCTGAAAATGTATGTCCAATTGTATGAGCGTCAGTTTTCAAAAGGATATTTTTCTCAATAAATAGCCATTTCACTGTTAAGTATCAGCTCATACTATTTCTTTGTACCTAAATATAAGACCCTTTTATTCCATTCATCTCAATACCTGAATTTCACAAAGACTGTACCGTTGTGATAGTTGATGCTTTCCACACAATGTGTTAAACTTCAGAATTGTTATGTCCCTTCTAAGCACTTTGTTCTGCTATATAGGTTTTTAAGTATGAAAAAAAAAAGACTTTGAAAACACAAATTCTGTCCTAAGAAACTCAGGAAGGAACTGAACTACAGCTTAGAGCTGTTTGGGGAAGAGTAAAAACATTAAGCATACATTTTCAAAAAAGGAACATGTTAATGAATTATTTGGGCTTTTGATTTTATTAGTATTAGGTATTGTAACTTACATGCTCTGTATGTTACCTGTATTTGTTAGCTGCTGTGGTAGTGCACACTTTTAATCCCACTTGGGAGGCAACTGTTAGGAAGGTGATGAGGCCCAGGCTAATTTAGGCTCCAGAATGAGACACGGTCACACACAAACAAAAAATAATCTCGTTAGATATAGAACAAAGCATTTAAGTTTTAGAGCTATCATAAATACTGTTATGATCTTTATTTTGATTTCTGATTATACATTGTTAAGTGTCTAGAAGTAAGTTATGTCTTTATGTTAGAGATAAGTCTACCATAGGATTTATTTTCTACTTGCTTTGTCTTTTAATTTTTTACAGTTTCATATTTTGAATTTGCAGGATCCTTGAGACTATGTTTTAGGATTGGATAATTATTAAGCACTTGAAAAATGAGCCACTTACACAGGCCCTGTCCCAGTGGTCTGGGATGAGAAAGGCACTGTTTGGATGATTTCTCTCCTATGGATAATGCCTTATTTTTCCTGCTTTCAATAATATCTCATTTTGTTTTATTTTTTCAGAAATAAAGATGTCTTGACATGGATTTCTTTGGATATAGCTTGTTTTTGACTCTCTCAGTCTCTTAAAACACTGGGATGAATTTGCCAAATTTCAGAGTTTTGAGCCATTATCTCTGTAAATATTTTTTCATTCCACCATTAGGATTCTAGCGACAAATTGACTTTTACCCACAGGTCCCGAGACACTGTTCAACTGGTTTTCACTCTGCTTTGTATCTGTATAGATGACCTCAATTTTAGTTTTGTTTCTTCAAGCCAAAATTTCCCTTTCTTTCCTCTTTCAGCTCTTATATTATATCCAGGCAGTAAATTTTTAAGTTGGGATTCTTAGTTAAATATATCTATTTAGTTATTCTTTATGTAACCTATTTATTAACTGAGATTCTATTTTGTTTATTATAGAAATGTTTACCATAATTTTGACTGCTTTAAAATCTTTGTCAGGTTATTCTGACATAAGTATTATTGGTGCTTTGAGTGAGAAAAGTCCTTCACAGTGTAGGACCTTTGAACACTTGGTTCTCAGTTGGTGGCACTGTCTGATTAAGTTTAGGTGGTATGGCCTTGCCAGAAGGAATATGTCACTGGATATTAACTTTGAGATAAAAAGCCAAGGGTCAATTTCAATTCCAAATTTCAGAAATATTCTCTCTCTCTCTCTGTCTCTCTCTCTGTCTCTCTCTCTCTTGTATTTGTGTGTATTTGTGTGTGTGTGTGAGGTGTGTGTGTGTGTGTGTGTGTGTGTGTGTGTGTGTGTGTGTGTGTGTACTTCCAGCTGCAGAAATGAGTTCTAAACCTCCTCCTGCACCGTGTCTGCTACTTGCTGCAGTGTGCCACCATGATGGACTCTTACCTTCTGGAACTGTAAGCCCAAATAAGCTCTTCTTGAAATTGCATGGATCATCTTGTTTTATCACAGCAATGGAAAGGTTACTGTCAGAGGTTCTGTCAGAGAGCAGGCTGCTTCTGTGAAGCATCATGGCATAAGCAAATATGGGTCATTTCACCTCTTTCCCTATTTGTATTCCTCTAATTACCTTTTCTTGCCTTATTTCTCCAGCTAGTTCTTCAAGCACAATGTTGAAAAGGAATGGGGACCTTAGTCAGCTTTGTCTCATTCCTAACTGAAATGTAATTCTTTCAAGATTTTCTCCATTTAGGATGTTGGTGATTGTGGGCTTCTTATGTATAGTTTTTAGTATGTTGAAATAGGTTTCCTCTAGCCCTATGTTCTCTAGAACTTACGTTATTAGAGCATATTATATTTTTTCAACGGATTTTTCTTCATCTATTAAGATGATCTTAATGATTTATTTTTGTCTTTAAGTCCATTTATCTGACTTATGACTTTCATTTACTTGCATATGTTGAACTGTCCCCCCACTTCAGGGCCAGTGGAATCTTGGTCATAGTGTATAATCATTTTGTTGTATGTCTGTCTTCTGTTTGCAATTTTTTAATTGAGCATTTTGAGTCTATGTTCATCAGGTATATTGACCTATAGTTTTCTTTTCTATTGTGTCTTTACCTGGTTTTGATATTGAGTTGATACGTGCTTTATAGAAGGAATTTGGGAGTATTTCTTCTGGTTTTATTATTTTGAAACCTTAAGAAGGATTGGTTCTGCTCTGTAGAATTCTGATGTGAATACATTGAGCTCTGGGCACTTTTTAGCTAGACAACATTTATAGTATTTGTCTTAGTTACTTTTTTGTTACCGTGTGGAGAACTGCTTAGATTTTCTATTCCTGTGA
>JAQHUG010000238.1:1497059-1509739 GCA_028555095.1 Dicrostonyx torquatus | reverse complement strand
ATACTCTACTCCTGGTACCAACTTCTGTCTTGTTTGGGTGTTTATTGCTATGACTACAGAAACTCTTCCAAAATAATATATATTTAATTGAGGCAGATTTAGAGGTTCATGGTGAGAAATATAACAGCATACAGGCAAATATGGTTGCTGGCTACATTTTGCCCAGAAGACAGCAGGAAGTCTGCTGAGACACTGGGTAGTATCATGGGCCAAAGAAACCTCAAAGCCCAGCCCTACAGTGACACACTTCCTCCAACAATTCCATATTCACTCCAACAAAGCCACACCTCCTAATAGTGCCACTGCCTATGAGATTATGGGAGTATGGGAGCCAATTACATTCAAACTATCACAGTCCGATTACCCTCTCTCCCTTCCTCAGCACTTTTCTCCCTCTTGTCTCTGATATAGATTTTTTTGCCCAATACATACTTAGACCGCCCCTGTGCATACCCCCATGCACATAGGAGTTCTTTAGCTGCTTATGATGATATATGCCTATAATCCCAGCACACAAGAGGCCAAGACATCTTAGGCTATACACAGAGTCAGTTCTTCCAACACACATGTGCATGCACACACCCTCACGCACACACACACACACACACACACACACACACACACACACACAGGCATGTTTATTGTAATGAGGTTGATGGAAGTTCATAGTACATAATAAAAGATACCCTCATAAAAATCTATCTGTATGTTGAAAAATGTAATTGAATGCATGTAATTACTATATTTTTGATTTTATCTTAATATTTTCTACTCTTCTATTGCCTTTGCTGATTATTTTACTATAACCTTCCTTAACTTACACATTTTATGTTATTATTAATTATTTGAATTTTTCATAGGATGAATCTTCAAGATGAATTGGATGAACTTAAAGTACATATGTCTATTGATAAAACAACAATACAAGAATTAAATAGGTGCATGGCAGAAAAAAGAGAAGGTAAGTTTTTAATTAAAATAAATCTTTAGCATTATTAAATTCTCTAGTTCTTGTTTCAATTTAAGGATCTTAAATAGTTTCTCCATTTTTGTATCATGTTATTTATTTATAACACACTGAATTTTTATGTTTCATGAGAAAATCAAATACAGAGAACTCCTAAATATCTCACTTCGAACAGGCTCACAATTTCTTACAACTTTTCCGTGGGACTTGGGAGATGGCTGAGCTGCTACAGCTGTTGCTGCACAGGCCTGGTGAGCTGAGTTCAACCCCAGAACCTTGTCTAGGTGGGGGAGAACACTGCCTCTAGGACCATGACCCTTCGGGCCTCTCTCTCTTTCTCTTAATATAAAATTGTGAAGTAATATTTGATAATTATAAAAATAACAAAAAATAACTGTTTTTATTGTTAATTCATGAAGTTTTCCTTGTTAGACTTGTTCACAATTTTATCATTGATTTAACAGTGATTCATTCATGTTTTCTTTTGCTATTATGAGATTTTAAAGGTACTGAGTTCTCTAACTTTGTGGGACCACAATCCTAGACCTAGAGGGAAACTTTGTTCATTAAGTGTGTGACCATTGTCTCATTATAGGGGATGTACCATGTTACCAGTGTAAGGTTGTTCCTATGGAGAAACTGAAGACAATTATATTTAATGTGCAGCTTCAGTATCTTAGTAGAAGAAGCAAATCAGGTTAATATAAGATTCCTTCAGCTTCTGCCACTCAGCTGCTGTCACGACACCTAGTGATTGTATTCAATGAACTCTTTGTCTAGCTTTTTCTAGTTGTTCTTACTGACTCAGTCTTAGATATGTTATTAATGATTTACCAAAGCCAGATTTAACATTTCTATTTTATACATTTAGTTGTCACCAAATATGAGTTTATCTCTTCATTGGATTCTGAGACACGGTTTTTGTTTTCATTTTTCTTCTCTTGCCAGGAACTTTTCTCTTTCTTGAACTGAAACATGTTCCCACTTTTTTCTTAACAAGTGGGACCCTGAATAGTCTTCTTGTTTTATTGTTAAAAGTAACTATATTGTTTTGAAAACAAACCATACATAGATAAACATTCAAGCAATGAGAAAGAACCAAATTAAGAAAGAAAAGGAAAAACTTATGTGTTCACAATTCCAAGTCAATATCTTACAGACACATTGGTTTCTTGCATATTGATGCTTATTGTAGCACTGTGTACAGTAGCTGAGTTATGGAACCAACCTAAGTACCCAACATCAGAGGACTGAGTGGACAAATGTGGTATATGTGCACAATGGATTTTTTTCAGCCTTAAGGAAGCAGGAGGAGGGCGTTGGGGGACGGGGGGAGCAGGAGGGCCGGGAACAAGGGGAGTAAATGTAAATTTTTCTTGTAATAATAATAATAAAAAAAAATCAAAAAAAGAATAAAGGTATGCTCTTTTCAGGAACATAGGAAAAATGAGATAACATTAAGTAAATTAGGCCTGTCTTAGGCAATATCATGATTTTATTCATTTGTGGCTCTGTATTTTATATACCTGTGTTTGTGACATGTAGATAGAAATAAAACTGTCTGGGGGCAAAAAGGGATTGACAGAAGCAGCAACAACAGAGGGGGATTTATGAAGGGACTATGCTGAGTATATATACCTAAAGGAGAACTTTTTAAAAATCAGATAAATTGGTAGGCTACTCCGACAAGTTCTGCTTTTGTCTTGTTCTGTCTATTTTTGTGCTGATTGACTGTAGTCTCTTGAAGGCCTACTCTATTCTGAAGGAGAAATAGAGGCTGGTGAATGGGGGAGGAGAGGTGGAGGAGTACTAGGAAGAGGAGAGGGAGGGGAAACTATGGTTGGATGCATTGTATGAAAGAAGGATTTTTTCAATTACAAAAAGAAAAGGAGAAAAAAATAAACAAATGCAGTAATATGGTATAATTAAAAATATATTCAAAAGTAGCAATCACAAATAGTGGAAGAGCCATTTAATGAATAATTGGATTTGATAAAAGTATCTGCATCATTGAGAATAAGTAAACAGGCAAGATAAAACTATCATGTTCAATCTGACTGAGCTGAATTACTTATTCTATACACAAACAAACTAAAATGAATAAATGCTATGTGCACTAATGTATCACACAGAATTAGTATGTAGTGATTTGAAATCACAGAAAAATATGTGTTCAGTTACTAAAATGGACACATAAAATGCAATTAGTTATTTTCTACTAAATTATATTTTTGCAGTATTTTTGTTTGTTTAAAATTGAATCACAGATCAAGAAATATAATCGATAAAACATAACTACCACTTATCAAAAAATGTCCAAACAATAGAAGTAAGGTAAGTTTCAATATTAGTCATAGATATCCTTAGGATAGTGCAAAAGATGGCATGCTCAATTCAAGAGTAAGATTGTTTCATTTGGCTCAACACTAACACTTTTCCATATTCTCTTTTGAATTTTGGTGAAATAAAATGTATTATGTGATTAAATAATGTTAAATACAACCTTTTGAATGCTAAATGACTGTATATTTAATAGCAACTTAATTTTGTAAAATGATAGCCCTAATTTAGGATGATTGGAGTTGTGTTTTGCTATCAAATATTTCAGATAAAACTAGTGGAAATCAAATTAAAAATGGTAAATTATGTTCACAATTTATCAAAAATAAATTTAATTATTAAAACAATCATGAAATTATTTTTATGTTTGTTTTGTTAAATGTTAAAATGGAAAAAAATGCAAAACTTATGATAAGTTTAAAAAATGATGTTACTGTAATTAAACTGAGAATATAAAAGAATAATCAGATAATTAACAGTAAAAAGTTGCAGAATCATTTAGATTAATTATCCAATGGAATGTTAGGGCTTGGAAACTAATAGCCCAAACTAATGACATGGAACAGGATCTTTCTGTGCAGTCCAGGATGACCTAGAATTCAGAATTTTTCTTCCCCAGCCCCTGAGTCCTGAGCACCCTACACCCCAGCTATGCTAAGTAATTTGAAATAGGGGAAACTGGGGAGTCTTTCAGACTCCCTAGAACCTGGTCATTTCTGACCTTCCTTTGCATGTTGCTATCAGGCTCAGGAACCCGTACAGATTACCTTGTGTTACTTGGATCCCTTTCCAATATTTCAGTAACCAAGGATTAACTTATAGAAAAGCAGGCTTAAAGGTATTTGACAATTCTCTTTAAGGACAACTTCTGTTCTGATGACTCTAGGACATGGAAAGACAACCTTTAATGCTACTGAGTTTCTGTGTTCACCTCTGTCTCTGGCACGGTCTGTCCATCAGACTCACTTAGTTTCCCTAAAGGTCATTTTCTACCCCTAAAAAAGGTCTTCAATCCCTTGCTCCACCTCACTTTTCCTCTGGCTCTGGGTACTGTAGCTTGGACTGTCTGGCACTTCTGAAATTTTCATAATCTGTGTGGAGACTCCCTATTGGAGAGAGTGAGGGAGAGAGAAGAAATATCATTTTCTTAACTAGGCCCTCTTGCCTCAGTCTGCACATCCTGAGATGTTTGAACTGAAATGGCTAAGAGTATATTCCTTGTTTCACTCCATAGTCTGAGCCTAGCTGTTTCAGTATACTTATAGAAGCTATATAGGCCAGAATGAAATCTTTCTGGATGACATCCACAGGTGCACATGCTCACCTAGCGACACCCACAGGTACACATGCTCACCTAGCGACACCCACGGGTGCACACGCTCAGCTAGCGACACCCACGGGTGCACATGCTCACCTAGTGACACGCACAAGTGCATATGTCCAGCTTGTCTGTCCAGTATTTCTTGCACATACTTAGGACAAAATATACAGCAAGGAATTTTTTTTTTAAAAAAATCATTCTTCAGTGTTAATTTTATTAGGAATATATAGATGTTGTTAGTACTCTATGTATTTGAATATTTTACTATTATCTTACTTTTAAGGACAAATATTTCACTCAGAGCTATAGAAGATATTTAAATGACTAGAGCAGATGAATTATATTTGCATATTATTTCTATATTGCTGAAGAGTGCTGTAAATGAATTCAGCACCATGGTATTAGGGGACTAGAAAAAGAAGCTTGGGAGCTGATAGAGTATTATCAAGGTAAAGGTACATGTTCCCCAAGAGGCAAATTCTACCTATTCTGGCTTTTATTATTCTTAGGACAGTGTTCTATTTATTTCATGAGCACCGAAGTTTTAATTGAGTATGTCATGTTTCAAAGACAAAAGAAATGCCTAATTCACTCTAACAAACTTGTTAAGTCACTGTTTTTATCAGGAGGATTTCTGCTCTACAGAGAATAATATTGTTTTCCCTTCCTTTGTTGATAAATCAAAGTTAACACTGACCTACAGCAATCAAGCTTACTTTAAAGCAAAAGCAAGCTAGCACAGATGCACACCCTCTTAGCGCCATGCATTCTTTTCTGATCCCTGCTTTGTTCTTTAGGAACATTATACTTAAGAGGCAGTTAAGGAATTCACTAAAAAATGGTAACTTTATCATTGTAACTTTCTTTAAAAAACTAGTTATAGGTTTCAGTGAATTTTAATATTAATGAAAAAATTGTGACAGTGTTTCCCTGAATTTGGTAAATTGCTTACAGGTTTTTGCTACACTGAGAAAGCTGTGCTAGTTAGTTGCCAGCCAGTGCAGGAATGATTTGTCAAACAACTTCACCCTTGATCGTGGGCCTATTTCTTAGGAAGTGAAGCTGCAGCTCCTCTAGCTTAGCTTTGAGGCTTTTATTGTTTAACCTGCCCGTGCATAGTCTTTCCCTGGAAGGAAAGGTTCGTGCACTGCTATGGCTTCAGTTTTTAATTCCATTACTGTTTGCTTTGTTCAGCGATCACTCTGATCCTCATGGCAGGGAACAGGATCAGCAGAACAAAACTGGTAGTCGCTGTAGATAAAATGGCAATGAATTCTGCTTTTAAGGTAAAGGCACAATAGTCTACAAAAGCATGAACATGGGAATGAAAGTATAGCATTGTTAGCCTGCAGATCTATTGTACCTTTGAAAATCTTAACACTGCAGGAAAAAACTGTGACACTATAAAGATATGTAATTATGTGACCAAAAAAAGCCCTTAAGAGAGGTCACCATTTAGTTCTGGTCAAATACTTGATAGGACAGTAGATTAGATTATTCATAATTGAAAAACCACAAAACCTTTCCTCTTAAAATGATAGTACAGTGTCTCAGCAATATATGATATACCCTAATATATTATTCATTTGCTTCCAGAACAACTCTTTAGACACCATGAAGATGCTGGGGTCAAGAAGAGTACTCCAGAGAAGAATGAGAAAGCAATACCGGAGCAGACATTACAGAAGGTAGTCCAATCTTTAAGTTATTGAGCTGAGCAAGTTAAATCTGAATTTTACCATAAAGGATTATATTTTAAAACGAGGGCTCATGAACTTAAACCTTGTGTGAATCCTTGATTTAAATTCATAATTCAAAATCATTGGCTTGCCAAAATGGGGTACCAAAATCAATGTTAGAAAAATAAATGGGTAAACATTTGTACTTCCTTGGACATAGATTAAAAATATTTTTTATAGCTGGAGGGGAGAAAATGAAAAGAAGAAAAGTTAACAAAATTTAGGGTATATGTGCCTCTTAGTTATACGTGAGCAGTTCAAGTTACCAATGGGTCAGGAGGCCCTAATCTGCAACAGACATAGATTGCTTTTCCTATTCATAGCTCTACCAAAGTAAAATGGCAATATCTTCATAACTTAAATATGTGTGACTTATTGTCAAAAAGTTACCCTATGATTTAGTGTAGTTTTCTGTACAGTGCAGGTCAGCCTGTTGTCATAATACAGCACTACTCTCATTGATATTAAAATGCTGCTTTCAAATTTTAGCATTTATATTATTTCTTTTTACGAAATGTATTGTCAGGTTCAAAGAAATGATTTCAAGTGGATGAACATTTACTAGCTGTATTATTGAAGATTTATCTTTCAGTAACGTAGCTCCTCAGTAATGAACTGTCTGACTATTACCGAGCTCCTCAGTAAGGGGCTCTCTGACTGTTACCTAGCTCCTCAGAAATGTACACTCTGACTGTTACTTGGCAATGTGTTCTCTGACTATTACTTAGCTCCTCAGTAACGGGCTCTCTGACTGTTATCTAGCTCCTCAGAAATGTACACTCTGACTGTCACCTAGCTAGTCTGGACTAGTCTTTGGTATTATTAAAGCATCACTTCATAAACAAAACTGAAAATGCAAACATGTATAAACAATCTTACTTTACTGCCTTTATTTCCTGTACCACTGGATAGACTTATAGTGACTTTTCATGACCTACAGCAATTATGTGCTTCTTAACCTTGCCACTGTCTTGTAACAAAGGATGTCCCCTTACTGCTACTGAAGACACATACCAGGTGAACATAATAGGCGAGAGACTGAGACTGGCTCACACTCATTCATCTTGAAGAAAGGTGAAAAACTGATGCCATCAATGTCAATGTACCATCAGCTGGGATATTTTATACTTTGTATTAATGTATCAGCTTTGTTTCATGATAGTATTTTCTTCACTGTTTTGTATAATTTTGTTTGTATAGATTCATGGTAAATAACTATTCCTCTAGAAGGGAAAGCCTAAGGAAACTATGACATCTTTCTATCCTCTACAACTGACAACTAACATTATGGGTCCAGAAATGCATTTTGGCCCAGAAAAAGAACAGTAATTATTTTCATTGAACTTGAATTAAATTAACATATAAATTTCTTACTTTTTAATATTAGCTTTATGTTTAGATTTATATAGCATTAAGGATTGAATTTAGGGGTTTTATGTATCCTAGACAAGTTACTTACCAACAATCTATTTGTCCAGCCATACATATGCATATGTTTATTTTTAAAAGTATATATAGAGTTATATATATTATATATATTTAGTACGGTTTTCTGTGTTTCAATAGGACAGTCTATGTCAGCCTGTAGTCACAATGCAGCACTATTATCACTGATGGTAAATGCTGCTTTCAAATTGTAGCATTTGTCTCAATGTATTTCTCCTTACAAAATACATTATCAGGTTCAATGTAATGGTTTCAAGGTTTAGGTTGAACTGCACAGGCTGGGTTTGAACTCATTCTGTAGCCCAGGCTGGCCTTGGGCTTGCAGCATTCTTCCTTCATATTCTGAGTATCTAGGTTCAGGAGCCTCCAACATCAAACACATCTGAATTTCCTTTTTGCATGTGTGTATTCCTATGTGTGTGGTGAGGTGTCTGCATATGTATACTTGTGGAGATCTGAGACCACCTCAGGCACAAACCACCATTTCTTTTTTTTTCCTGGTCTGGAATAATTCACTCATCTGTCTAGTAGGCTTGGCTAGCTGGTCTATGAGATTCAGGAGTCTACCTGTCCTTGCCTCCCCAGCTCTAGAACATGCTGGCTTTTGTATAGTTCTGGGGACCAAGCTGAGATCATCGTGCTGGAGTTGAGTACTTTACTGAGCTCTCTGTTCATCCCCAAAGACACATCACTGAAAGGAACAATAAAGGGCTTCAGAGCCAGCTTTCCCCTGGAGTTCATAATACATGGACTGACGGGAGCTCTAGGTTTAGATTAAAACAGAGGTGTAAATTGAGCAGTCTTGGTCAGGTGTGGTCTGCTCATTTTTATGTCAGCTCAGAGTCATCATCAGGGTGGTCCAATAAAGTGTTAAATTGTTAATCTGTTATTCCCTGAGGATGCAGCTTTTTGGCCTCATAGTCATGGATAACTCATTTGGAGGTGTAGAGGTATCTGACCTTATGGCTCTTTGTGGAATTCTAGATGGTTCTATAGGTAAGGTTAGAGACAATAACCATGTGTTTTTTGAGCCAGCACACAAATTCAAAACAAAGACATATATGTCTGGCTCTTCTGCTTTTAGTTGTCTTGTGGCTCAAATGAAAAATCAGTGATTCTTTGCAAAAGCAGTTTTGGAGTTTCTGTTTCCATTATACTTATAAAACTATTTTGAAAAATAGTTAAATGTTATTTTTCAAATAACAACTCTTGTTGTTTTACAAGTTCTAAATCCAAACTTCCTTTTGTAACAGTTATAATAATTCTGTTCATGATGTTTAGACCTACGGTGCTTATATCCTATCATATATTACTTTACGATGTGCAAATGTATGTCTTTTCAGTAATTGTAGACACATAGGACCATCTCTGCATTTGATCATCATTGTATCCTACAACAGGAGCTATATTCATTGAAATAAATGTAAATGTTTTACTTATAAACAACCTTCAAATTCTTATAATTTTAGATTGTTGAATATTATTTTTTGGAAAAAGATTTTATTGTGTGAAATAAGGACAACATGAGAGTTAAAAATGATACTTTTCTAATTTAGAAATAAAACTGTTACAGGTTATTTATTTTGTCATCACTTTTTAATGTGTTTGTCAAGTATTTACTAATAGTTTTTCCATAAACCTATTTTAGGCTATTTCTATAAACAGTTGATTTTTGGAAAATATTCCTTCTCACAGAGAGACCGTATAAGGAAAGCCCCCACAGTCTTAGAGCACTCTACAGCTCATTTGCATCCTTAGTTCTGTATCACTTTGCATAGGATTTTAACTTCTTTTACCATCTGTCCTTTGTTCAACAGATGCATTATTGCATTTCTGAATGTATTCATCTACATCACCTTAGAATTATTTCAGAATTAAGTGCTTTAGATTCATTTTGTCCTTGTACTAAATGTAACTTTCTTTCTCTGTTAGAGATGATAATTAAAAATAAAGTAGATTATGCTCTTAAATTTTAAAGGAATAAATTAATCTTTCTTGCTTAGGTCATTGAGTTGGAAAATCGGCTAAAATCTTTTGAGAAAAAGTCAAGAAAATTAAAAGAGGGGAATAAAAAATTAAAGAAAGAAAATGATTTCCTGAAATCTCATTTAAAACATTATCAAGAAGATTCTGAAGTGAGAGAAAAAGAGCTAGAGCACCTACTGAAGGAGAGTAAAGATGTAGAAAATGACAAAGTTGAGCTTCAAGGAAAAATCACTGAGCTGGAGAGGGAAGTCACTACCCTGAGGAGACAAGTGGCAGAAGCCAAGGCTTTGAGAAATGACAGCAAAGAGGCTGTGAGTCCAGGAGAGAAGCTCCACCATCCCACAGACAAAGCTAAATCTGAGATGGCCACCAGAGAGGGGAGAGCCCGGCCATGTGACTGCAAGACAACCACTACCAAGGTGAAATTTAAAGCTGCCAAGAAAAAGATCTCTGTGGGTCGCCACCACACGCTTCTCAATCACTCCATCAAGGTTATGAGCCAAGTTGAGAACCTCAGCAAGGACGGCTGGGAGGATGTGAGTGAAGGCAGGTAAGGCTCTCATTAACTTAGCTCTGTGGTGGGGACAGTGTGCATATGTAAAGCACTGGCAAATTGAGATTGAATTTCAACTACTGTCGATTTGGTATTCAGAAAAAATACTGTCAGAGCCTTTGAAATATCTTGGGAGGTCTTGTTCTGAGCTTATTGACTGAAATTTGCATGCAAAATTAGCCACAACTGCATGAGTATTTGAATAGGTGCCAGGAAACCCAAAAGAAGGCAATGCTTGATTTCTTCCAGTGATGCTATTTTCCTGCAGTCATGAGGCTTGAAATTGACAGTTTGGCAGGTTGATTTAATTTGCTGGCCCTTTGCATATTCACCACTGACAGCTAAGGATTCCCAAGCAAGCCTACTAAGTCAGTTTAGTTATCTTGTGACATGCCAGCCTGGGAGGAGAAACATTTTTCCCCCCTAATTTAGTTAGATAAATTTTGAATGACCCATTTCAGCTTGTTACCAGATGTCTACAAGCTGTTTAACAGCCTTTAAATTAAGAACCATCTTCACTAATTATTTCATGTGTGTATTATGGAAAGTCATTGTACAGACTTTAACTGGATGGAAGTTAAAATTTACTTAAGAGTTGTACAGATTTGTATTCTTGAGTCGTTTAGCCAAGAAGTGAGTACTAGAAGTCTGTACATTTCATGGTCTTACACCAGGCTGTACACTCATATATGCATTTGAAGCAGAGAGGCAAAGGAATGACAGCACATCTTATTTAGACCTGTGCAAAAGTTCCCTTTTAGAGTTACTAACAATTTGTCCACTTCACCGTGGTTTTAAAATTTTTGCCTTGTTTCATAATAGTATATACCTCCTATATTGATTTTCTCTAGTTTTGTTTGCTTTAATCTCTTCTGCAGTATTCTATTTTAGATATGGAATGACTAGGGATATTTTTCTTAGCTACAGGCATAGACATGAAAATGACCTTAAAACATAGTAGGAACTTCTGTGTGGGTAGGGTGGGGGAGTATCATGGCTTACTTTCCTGTAACAGGAGACATAGTGGAGAAAAATAGGTCATTCATTTTTCAAAGTTTTACATGACAGTGGAAGATGAAGGAAAGCCTAAAGAATTGGAGAAAAGTGTCCATTTTTATGCTTAGCTTCCATGAGAAATGGACAGTTATATAGAAATGTAGATAAAAAGAAGCATGACTATATAATGTCCGAAATAAGGCAAAGGGCCAAGAGGGAGAGATTCAATGATGTCATTCTCTTCAGGATGTTCTAAGCCTCCTTCCTGGTCAGATTGGGTCCTTTATGGACTGGAGGTCTTCTCTTACTGAGCATGGTAGATGAGGGGATGTCATGAGAGTATATACACATTTTATTCTTTGCTTTGGAAGAAAGGGTCTGTATTAACTACTTTTCTATTACTTGATAAAATACCATAATCAAAACAACTTGTAGAAGAAATAGTTTAATTTTGTTTATGCTTCCAGAGGGTTAGAATCCATAATGATGGGGACAGTGTGCCAGCTGACAGCAGGCATGGCAGCTGGAACAGGAAACTGAGATTTTATCTTGAACTTCAAGTACATAGCAGAGAGTGAGTGAGATATCAACTCTCAAAGTCTACCCATAGTGACATAACTTACTCCAGAAAGGCTTCGCCACTGAAACCTCACCAAGCAGTGACACCAATCCAATAGTGTGAGGGACATTTCTCGTTGAAACCACCACATGTGAACTAATGTTTGTCATTACTTGGGAGAAGATAAAGAGCAATAGACAGGAAAGAAAGGTGAAAGAAGCCTTGTCTCTGAGCCTGTTTCTCGAGTGTTCTAATGCTCTTTATATCAAAGTTCTCCGAATGGTAAAAATGCTATAGTTTGCAGAATTGTGTTCTGAGCCTGAGCAACTATTTACATATTATGGTAACAAAGAGGTCCTATAAAAATTCAAGTTCAAGCATTCTAAACCAGTGTTACTATAATTTTTGAGGTGAACTAGAAGCATCATCTTTATTTGAAGATTGTTAACTGGGTCCAATGTGCTGCTAGGTTTGGGAAACATTTTAAATGATTATAAAATGACGTTCCTAGTCTTTAGACAGATAAAGAAACTAAAGAGGCATGTTTATGGGGCAAGTGAGATAGCACACTGGGTAAAGTCTGTACCAAGCCTGATGACATGATTTTGATTCTTAGAACTATTGTGATAGAAGGAGAGACCCAACTCCTAAGACCTAGCCTCTGATTATTACACATGCATTATGGCATTCATGCACACATGTGTACATACACCTAGAGGGAGATGGAGAAAGGGAGGGAGGGAAGGGAAGAGAGAGAGAGAGAGAGAGAGAGA
>JAQHUG010000238.1:1477168-1497053 GCA_028555095.1 Dicrostonyx torquatus | reverse complement strand
AGAGAGAGAGAGAGAGAGAGAGAGAGAGAGAGAGAGGAGAGAGTTTAAAAAATAAAAATATTTATGAAGGCAAAGCCAGAGGATCAAATCTGTATTTTCTCTTTCATTTTACTTTTTCTTAACTTCTTCTTCCCTACTCTCAGAAGCAGTTGTAAACAAAATAGTACCCAACTCAAAATCCACTAAATATTTATCCATCTCTTTGAGAAAAATCTCTTGTTAACTGAAATCTGTACCTCAACAATATAATACTCCTGCACTTTTCATAATATATCGCTTTAGTTTATTTATATCTAAGTCTACATATATTGATAAATACATAAAAGTTAGGTAATTTCATCATATCTATTCATGTTCATAAAGCCATATATTTTGAAGAAATATCACTAAATTTTTAAATATAAGAATATCATCTAGTGTCCTCATTGTTGTCTAAGTTCTCTAGGATTGTGATTTGTAGGCTGGTTTTCTTTGCTAAGAAAGACTTACATAGACCTAATCTACATGGGAAGTAGAAAAAGACAAGATCTCCTGAGTAAATTTGGAGCATGGGGACCTTGGGAGAGGATTGAAGCAGGGAGGGGAAAAGCAGGGAGGGGAGCAGAGAAAAATGTAGAGCTCAATAAAAATTAAAAAAAAGAAAAAGAAAGAATATTATCTAAGTTGTTCAGCATTGAAACTCATTTTTGCCCAGTGATATTGTTACACTCCCTGCTTGACAGAACAGTCTCAGAAATCATTTAGCTTCAAAGACTTCTTACACGTTAGAGATCATGCAGTGGAACGTCACAGATGTTCAGAAGAGTCTATTTCTTCTTGTTTTCTGTAGTGTGGTACTTAGTTTTTTGTCAGCTTGACACAGGGTAGAGTTATCAGGAAGAACCTCGGTGGAAGAAATGCTTCTGTCAGATTGCTTGTAGGCATGTCAGTCTTGTAGGGTATTATGTCAATTAAATATTGATGTAGGAGGACCCTACTCACTGAGGGCTGTTCCACACTTGGGCACATGGTTCTAGGCTATATAAGAAAGCAGATTGAGCAAGCTGTGGGGAGTACTCCTTCATAGCCTCTGCTTCAGTTCCTGCCTCAGGTTCCTGTCCTAACTTCTCTCAACAAAGAAATGTGACCAGAGAGCAGTAAGATGACATGAATCCCTTTTTCCACAATTGCTTTTGGTCATGGTATTTATCTCAGCAGTAGAAACCCTAAGATACGTAATGTAAGAAGTTTATTTGGATAGTTAAGAAAAATAGAACTTAGTCATATGTACATAGTATACAATAACATTATATAATCATCACATGTTATTTATTTCTCACAGTTTATAAGATTATGTTTATTCTTGTTGATTTTGCATGATAAAACTCTCTGACCAAAAGCAGCTTCAGGAAAAAAAGGGGTTATATGGTTGATCCTTCTGGTCACAGCCCAGTGTTGAAGGATATCAGAGCAGAAACTTCAAGAACTGAAGCAGAGACTGTAGAGCAGTGTTGCCTCTTGCTCACTGACTCATGCTTAGCTAGCTGTCTTATAGCTGTCTAGGGTCCACCTGCCTAGGGATATGGCTGTCCTTAGTGGCTTGGGCCCTTCCCCCTTCATAATCAAGAAAATATCTCACAGACAAAACCGCGGACCCGTCTGATGGAGGCAGGTTTTCAGTTGATGTTCCCTGTTCCCAAGTGACTCCAGACTGTATCAAGTTGACAGTATAAAGTCATAACCACTATGTTCATTCAGTAATAATGATAGGAGAAAAGAAGATGCTCATAAGCAGACTCAGAAAGCCAAGGACTCTTTCCTAACGTGTGGAATAAGGATTGAAATGTAAAATCCCTTTGATGTGAAAGTACAATAGGGAATATTAGGGGCAATGAAGAGGCTTATAGACAGGGAGAAGGGTCAAGGAGAGGGTATTGGGGGAAAGATAAAATGTTTTATTTCATGTTTCATATATATTTATATATAAATTATTGTTTATATATTCATATACATGTTGTGTGTGCCAGATGAAAGTAAAAGCAAGATTATATAGAAGGCAGAAAGGAGAATTTTGGGGAGTATAAAAAGATCAATGATGAGACAGCAGGAGGGATAAGGTGAAGGTGTGGCCTTGTTGAAGGTGGTGTGTCAGTGAGAGTGGACATTTGAGGTTTCAAAAGCCCATAACATTCTCAGTTAGCCCTCTCATACCCCCCCACCATGTGGTTGTAGTCTCTATATGTAGTCTTGCAGCTACTTCTCCAGCACCATATTGCCTGCTGCCTGCCTGTTGCCATGGTTCCTGCCTCAACTTCTGAACTGTAAGCAAGTCCTGAAACTATACTTGTACAAATTCATTCTAAAGCCTCTGGAAAGTCACAAGTAATGTACTTCATTACTCTTCACCGTCCATCAAAGAAAACAGTGAAGTCTGATATTAAATACTAGGAGAGTAAGTGACATGAAGAGTCTTTTCATTTATCAAAATCTGGGAAGGAAAAATGAGAAGATTATGGATAGGGAGTTTCCTGGGAGTTAGTTAGATAGACCTTTTGGAGCAAGGTCAGTCCCTACATGTGTGAGCAGAGTGACACATCATGTGACTGTTGCCTGTTCTCCAGGCATTTCTACCTTATGTAGTGAACAGAATAGCTAGCTGTGATAGTACAGGCCACAACTTTGAATGAGTCCAAGACAAATGGCTTCTCACTAACACTCACATAAAGACTGGAACCATTTGAGATT
The DNA here is from genome assembly GCA_028555095.1 of Dicrostonyx torquatus. Classification (NCBI taxonomy): domain Eukaryota; kingdom Metazoa; phylum Chordata; class Mammalia; order Rodentia; family Cricetidae; genus Dicrostonyx; species Dicrostonyx torquatus. Next base: position 1,494,329 of record JAQHUG010000238.1, on the reverse strand, counting down.
AAACAGAAGCCAGTTCCAAGCCCCCAGTGTGTCTAGATTCTTCAGAGGAGCTAGTTAGCCCATTTAGCTCTGGGTGATTGCAATGGACCTCTTCCATCATAAATGACATCAAGTTGTTTCCTGATAACAGAAAATTGTTTTGTGCATTCATTTTCCTTTGGACTTTTACAAATGCCAACATCCTTGGACTTGTATGTGTGTATGTAGGCATGTATATATGTGTGTGTGTGTATTATATACCTATGATGTCTTATATATGTATATATAAGACCTAAATATATATATATATATATAATATACCTATGATGTTTTATATAGAATTACATAGAGTTTAAGACGCATTTGCTAGCAAAGGATTTATGATAATGAACTCTGTCAGGAAGTCTTCTGGTCTTATCACATTATACAGTAGAAATAGACAATTTAGAGTAGTTGGTACTCTGTTCTAGGCTTAGTTATGGCACCAGCTAGAAGACATTGAGTATAGGAAGTATGTAAGCAGAGACTGTTCATGACCCAAATAATCACACAGAAACTGTATTAATTGCAATACTATTTGGTCTATTAGCTCAATCTTCCTATTAACTAACTCTTACATCTTGAATTAACCCATTTCTATTAATCAATGTATCACCATGAGGCTGTGGCCTACTGGTAAGTTTCTGGCATCTGTCTCCTTCAGCAGCTACATGGCGTCACTTTGACTCTGCTTACTCTCTCTATATATTTCTATTCAGACTTCCCACTTGGCTTTATTCTGCCCTGTCATAGGCCAAAGTAGCGTTTTTATTAACCAAAGGTAATAAAACATATTCACAGCATATAAAGGGAATCCCACATCATTTCCCCTTTTCTGTTTAAATAAAAAGGAAGATTTTAACTTTAACATAGTAAAATTAAATATAGCAAAACACGTATCAAGCAATAATTGCACTTACATTATTTAGTCTATTTGCATCTGGAAAGTTTCACATCAAATTTCTCTTTTATCATAACTAAAGAAAGCTATGACTATCTGTCTTCAACTCCAACAAAGACCTCAGAGGGATATATTACCTAAGTAAATAGGAAGTGCTTTGTAAGCATTTCTAAAGTTCTACAAATGAGAGAGGCATCTTGCTGCCTGGATAGTCACCCAAATTTCTTCTGTATCATTGGGGAATCCATCTTCAGCCTATAGACCCATACTATTTCCATGAAGCAGGAAATTTGAAGATCTGTTTTTGCCTTATACTGGCAAAGTTTGTCAGTTGTTTTCTTCTATGTACTGTAGAAAATTTGACAGACTCTTTCATGAAGCAGGAACTCTGAAGGACTTTCTTTTGGCAGGTTCAACAGTCACTTCTCTGTGGGTCCTGTGTGTTCTGTTCATACAGCATACCACCAAGCAGTTCAGGCAAGAACAGTTTTCTGTCCAAATGACTGGCCTTGTCACATTGAAGGCAAACTCTGTAACAAGTTTTTTTCAATGCCCATCAACCTCTCTGAAGTAAATGGTTCTACAAGAAGCAAACATACCTCATTGTCAAGAAAAGTCTGTTAATGATGGAAGAAGACATATTCTGTAGATCTCTGAAATGTTTGAAGAATACCTATCCATCTGAAATGTATCTCTGTACATCTAGAAAACCAAACATGACTACAAGTTTGACTATTATAAATGACTATTAATGTGTATTTCTTAATTATACATTACATTTTAAATGAGCTGCATAAACACAATACCTTAAATGAGCAGAAATACATATACACAGTGTAACAAATTGATCTTAAATTTGTATCAATAGACCAAAGTTCATACCAGTGTAAATTATTCATTTCTAAGTCATATCCCCCTTTAAATGAAAACAAATATTTATAAACAATCATTTTGGGAATTTGGGTGTTGTTTTCTCCAAACTTCTTTCTGCTGATGGGTGAAGTATTTTTAGGGTTCACAGAGACCTTCCAGGAGGTCTTGTTTCATAAAACCTCATTAACCTTGAAGGAATCCACAGGTTCTTGTCTAATATGGAAACAAAAGCAGAACCTCTTTTCCAAAGCAACATATCCTTAGACCCAAATTTTAAATTCAAGATACCTTTATATTGGTTTAACTTAGCAGCCCCCAGAAACAAATATCTCTGTGAAGTGAGCTCATTAACAGTCAAAAAATTTAAAAACAATGCAACTTTGCATGGCTTTTTATTTATTTTATTACTTTTTAATATTTTTTATTCTCTTTATTTTTTTAATCTATGACTGTCTGTATGATTGTCTATATTCTTTTTCCTCTCTACACACACACACACACACACACATATATACACACACATATATATATATATATATATATATATTTAAACACACTGTGATTCACTCAAAGATTTTTTTAGTCTGAATATGTCTTTATTGTGTATCTGTAATATTTTTTTTAAAAATGTTAAGCAGGCATGGCTAGGACCAACTCTATCGCCCTGCCTGTTTTCCTGCCCTGTCCAACATAGCGGAGGTACATTCACCACTACTGTGAGCCATGCTCACCAGCCTCGCTCCAGGGACACAGCAGGTCTCTGTTGCTGTTGAGCAACTAGTAGCATGCTGCTCAAAAACCCCATTTAAGTGCAGGACCTCCCAAAAGACCCAGAGTTAGTGCTACCAGCATGAACCAGGAAGCCATTTCTTAAAGAAGCCATGCAGGCTTTGCTGTTAATGCTGAGACAGGAAGCCTTCTCTTAAAGGAGCCATTCTCTGCTCACTGCCAGCAAACAGAGCCTATTTAAAAGAAATGTGGCTACCAAGTTGCCATACTACATATGTGAGTAGAGACCTCAGTTGAGAAATTGCCTCTACCACATAATCCTGTGGGCATGTCTGTGAGCCAAATTGCACTTGACTCCTATTTTAGTGGGTCTAGAAGCTCTCTCTCTCTCTCAAACTTTTTTAGGTCTTATGTGGATCCATGTGCCATACAGTGGGTGCCATTTGTAACCTGAGACTACTTGTTCATTTTCCTGCCTCCCACAGGTGAATAATCACACAAAGACTATATTAATTACAACAATGTTTGGCCTATTAGCTTAGGCTTCTTATTAACTAACTCTTACATCTTAAATTAACCAATTTCTATTAATTGATGTATCACTATGAGGCTGTGGCCTACCAGTAAGGTTCCAGCATCTGTCTCCTTCGGCAGCTACATGGCATCTCTTTGACTCCACCTACTTTCTCTATATGTCTCTGTTTCTATTTCTTGCCTGGCTTTATTCTGCCCTGCCATAGGCTAAAGCAACTTCTTTATTAACCAATGGTAATAAAACATATTCACAGCATTCAGAGGGAAATCCCACATAAAATATATATAATTAATATTTATTTTTTATTTCATTGATGACAATGCATATTTTGAAAAAATAAATCTTATACATTAAAGTTGTCCTCTATCAACTTTTAACCAAATAACACACTGGAGATTTTGTTTCTCATCATTTTGATCTTGTTCTTAGTAGTTTAAGAACTATAATGGCTTATTTTCATTGTCAGCCTGACATGTGTGAGTAGAGACCTCAGTTGAGAAATTGCCTTGACCACATAATCCTGTGGGCATGTCTGTGAGCCATTTTATTGATTTGTAATTGTTATAAGAGACCTCTTTCCACTGAGGGTGGTACCGTCACTGGGCAGATGGGCCTAGGTTATGTAAGAAATGTAGCTGAATGTGAGCCTGGAAACAAGCCAGTAATCAGGAGTCCTCCATGATTTTGGGTCCAGGCTCCTTGAGTCCCAGCTCTGGTTTCCCTCAATGATGGACTGTTATCTATAACCTGAAAGAAATGTTTTCCTCCCCCAGATTGGTATTGGTCATTCTTTTTATTCCAACAACAGAATAAGAAGGATCCTATTTCTCAAGGAAGAATAACTTTCCCTTGGGAATCCCACTGCTGTTTGTGGAGGCAGTAGCTAGGACTGTTTCCACTTAGCTCCTCAGTCCATTGCATTAGCAGTCAGGAGAGAGACACCATATTAGTCACATCTACTACCCTAAATGAGATGGAATTAGACCATGTCTGGAAATCAAAAGATTGACAATACCCTTCACTACCATTGTGTCAAAGCATTTTTTAATTCCTTAGTTCCAATATTTATATTTCATCATCTTCTAGAATATCTTGTTTTTTCTATATGACCATAATCAACAAATGCAAAGGGCAACTTTCAATCCTTGCCTCATTTGATCTGCCAGCACTTTCTGATAGAGTTGGTTGCTACACTTTGCCTTGCTCTGCTTTGTATGTGGCAATCACTGACAGTGCCACCATTGATGACATTCAAGGCTGGGCTATATGTTGTTTTCTTCTCCCTTTTTATTCCATTTCTTTGTTTTTAGGAGTTTAAATCCTTGGATATCTCCACTTTTCTTAGTTTACATTCTTTTCTGACTTCATAGCATTTCTTAATACAGTCCTTAAATACTTTATTAATGTCATTGCAGCCACCCCAAAATTTAAATAAATGTAAAAGACTTCTCTCCTGAATTTAAGATTAATTAAGTTAAAAGTCAGCTTAACATTATATTTTGTGTCTGATTTCCTAAATTGTACTCCCAAGCTTCCCCACACAGAATCCCTTCCTAAATAGCAAAAATTCTTTCACTTATTCTGAACAAAACTTTGGAATCATCTTTAAGTAAGTCATTCCCAACTTGACTTACTCAATTGGTAAATATTCATGGGTTTCTTCTAAAAACACTCCTTGACTATCCTCACCACTTCTGTTGTTACAACCCTGACATGCATTTCATCATTTGTCAAGTTTCCTAACCAGAAAGTTCTCATCTGTCTATCTGGCCACAGTAAATGGCTACTTCTTCCTGTTGGTCAGGGACAGCTATCTCAGGTGCACCCTACCTTCTGTGTGGCATGAATTTCTTAGCCATTCATGTATTTTACCTTTTCTCTAAGACTTCCCTAAGGTCATTCTGTTCCAGATTATTACCTTGTCCTCATTTTATATCTTGGACTCTGGATTTCTTCCTCTTTTTCTGCGTAGTTTGTTTACCAATGGCTTTTGTTACCTTATAGCGTACTGCATAACCTTTCAAATGTACTGTGTTTAGTATATGCTTTTTCCTGGCTAGAGTATGGGCTATCAGGGCCTAATGATTATAGAAATTTCTTATCAGTGAGTGTATTCTGCATGAGTGAAACAATGCATACACTGATTAATTTTTTTGAAAATGAGAAAATGGAAGGCAAATAAGAACAAAACACTGCCCCATCTCTAAAGCAACTCTACCTCAAAGAGATATTTTTGATTGAATCTATCACTAAATATATGACTAAATATAATAATCATGCCACTTTCCCCATTTTAGGCATTGCATGTTGAATTCTTGCTAAGTTTTGGACATACGGAAGGGAGGGGGAGATTACAAATAGAAATATCCATGTTAATAAAATGACAGAATATGTAAGTATATTGAATCTACTGTTCTTATTAAAACATGCTGAGTTTCAGAATATTGAAAGAATTTATGAATTTGGCTTGTTGCTGTTCTGACATTTAAAAATAAAACAGAAAGAAGAATTTGTTTAAATCAAACCTAAAGTATCAGAACATTATAAAAGAGCCATTCATAAATGTTGTAAAATGAAGATCTGGGGCTGGGAAGATGACTGAATCAGACAGCAAACAACCTTCCACATGAATCCTTATCCCTAGCACCCACGAAAAGGCATGTTTTATGACACATAGCTATCTCTTTCATGTCAGGAGGGTTGATGTAGAGACATGTAAATGCTAGAGCTCACTGACCCAAGAGTTTATGTAATTATTGATTTCTGGGCTCAATGACAGAACTTGTATCTAACAAGGTTAAGAGCAGCTGAGGAAAATACAGGATATAAACTTCAGACCTCCACAGGCATACACACATGCATCCATGTGTATGCACACACAGGCATGTACTCAAACATATCCTATACATATGCAGACACACACACCTGATTTCTGTAAGTCTTCATGGGTTTCTTAAAGGTGATTCTGATCAAGCTAACCTGTCTTTTTCTCTACCTTCACACGGAGGACTGAACCATAACTAAGTGCTCTACCCCTTACCTGCTGCCCAACCCACATCTGTAGTAAGAGAGAGGACCTGCTTTTTGTCCCAGCCGCCCAGCTAGCTTATACCTGAAATGACACAGAAATTGTATTAATTAAATTACTGCTTGGCCCATTATTTCTAGCCTCTTATTGGCTGACTCTCACATATTAGTTTAACCCATCTCCAGTAACATGTATTGCCACTTGACTGTGGCTTACAGACATGATTCTAACCAGCATCCATCTTTGGCAAGAGAATCATGGCGTCTGCCACACTTCCCTCTTCCTAGCATTCTGTCCTGTTTACTCTACCTACCTGAATTCTGCCCTATCAAAAGGCCAAAGCAGTTTTCTTTATTCAACCAATGAAAGCAATACAAATGCAGAATGACCTCCCACACCATACATCTTACGTTATTTTAGAGCACTATTATGCTAACAGTGTGTCTAAATCCTAACAAAGCATGCTTATCAACATTATCATTAAAATAGCACCCGAAATCTGAAAACAGGTATAAGGGATGGAAAATACAATGTAGAATCATGAGTCCCAAAGATCTCAGCAGATGAGGAACATACAGTTATACAGAAGTCTAGAGAGAAAGTTAATTGAGTACAAAATGCTAGTTGTTTAGCTTCTGTTGAAAAAATAATATATTTAATAGTGTATATGTAGAAATACTGTATGAGTATTTTAGAATGGACATGTCAGAGAGACTTTCACAATTTTAGCCTACAAAGTTCTTGTAAATAAACCTTAGTGGACAGTTCTTAGGATGTGAACTTGAATTCTTGTCACATTACATCAGCATGAGCTTGAGCATGTTCTAAAGTGACTAAGGCAGTAAAGCACTGTAAAATCATTTTGATTATAAAAATTGAATAAGCCTTGAGTTTAAAGATGTCTCAAGGAGTATGTATCTACGTGATAATAGTTCAGATATCTGAACTATTATCTGTGAAAGTTTTATGTCCTTTTTAACCTTAAAACTTGTCTTTTTTAAAAAATAAAATTTAATGGTAGCTCTATACAGTACTAAGTTTTATCTTTGTTCAAGTCTCTGATATGCTGCCAGCATATTCTACCTGCACCCCTCACTCTCTATTGTTTTTCTAAACAGTTTCACTCCTGTTTCAGTCACTGCTCCATTGCTGTGAGGAGACCCCATGACCAGAATTACTTTCATAAAGGAAAGTATTTAATCAGGGGTTGCTTACAGTTTCAGAGGCTATCATCATGGCAGAGAGTATGGCAACATATAGACATGCCTGGTGCTGAAGAAGCTGAGAGCTTTACATTCTGATCTTTAGACAGCACGCAGAGAGAGACTGGGACTGGCATGGGCTTTGAAACCTCAAAGCCCACCGTCAGTGGCACAGTTCCTCCAACAAGGCCACACCTACTCCAACAGGGCAACCCCTCATGGTATTTCTAATCCTTTTAAAGAGTTCTGCTCCCTGGTGACTGAGCATTCAAATATATGAGCCCATGTGAGTCATTCTATTTCAAACCACCACATCGACTATCATGTCAGATGTGCTTTTGTATATCTGTATAAAACCTTATTTTTGAATAAGGGAAAACATGAGATTAGCCTTTTGGAGAATGACTTTATCACTTAGTGATTATCTCCAGTTCATCTGTTTTCTTTCAAACAATGTAACTTCATTCTTCCTGGTGGAAAGAAATTCCACTGTGTCCTTTATGTCACATAAATCATATCATCCATTCCTGTGTTAATGGACACTCAGTTTGCTCCCATAGCTTAGCTACTGTGAGTAGTGCTGCATTAACATTGAACAAGTATCTCTTTGGCATATTGACTTGAAGTCCTTTGGGTAAGTACCCAAGAATGGTCGAGATGGATCACAGGAGAGATCTAATTTTATTTTTGAACTTTTATGCTGATTTCTACAATGTTTTTTCTAGTTTTCAATCTCACAGTCTTATATGAGAGTTGTTTTGTTGACATCCTTGCCAGAACCTGTTGTTATTCATTTTTGTAATGACTTCTGTTCTGTCTGGAGTGAGATGGCCTCTTAATGTAGTTTTAATTTTCATGTGATGGCTAGTAAATGACCTTCAAAATGTGTAATCTCTTCATGGCTTAATTTGTTTTTCTCTTGGACACATCACTACTAGTGTACTGTGTATCTTTTTTAATTCTTATTTGGTTCCATTTTCCAAATCGTTAGGATAACACAAGTTACAAGAAAGGCAGTGTTTTCAGATTAGTTCCCCTATTTTATATACTTACCACTTTAACCCTTATATTACAAAACTTCCTGGTTCATAGTGGATGTATTATTTCAATTATAAGAAATGAAACTATAATCCATGGTAGAAGCCCAAGAGACAAAAATTTTATGCCTGGTGGGAAATTTTTTTCTGTTAAAAAATAATTAAACTCTGTGTGCCCTGGCTTGGAAACTGACAGTGAGGCAGTGTGTGCATCCCGAGCTGTCTCTCCACCCTTTCCACAGAATGCTGCAGAAGTGCTAGCAGGGATTATGCCAGTTACATAGTTTCTGGATAAAATTCTTTAAATCTGTAAAGAAGTTTAAATGGATTTAATGTTGAGAACCAATGAGTGCTTAAATTAGGCTTCTGGCTTTGTACATGATCTATGCCATTTGGCCATCAAGAGCAGAGAAAAGCATAAACGAGAGTGATTTGTTGGGGTTTATAGCCTCATTACCCCTCTTTGTTTTAATTTGAAGCAGTGATTCTGAAACACAAATGTCTGAAAATTTGGGAACAATTATTGTGGAAACGTCCCAGAAAATAAGCCCTATAGAAGACGGTGGAGACCAGAAAGAAATTGATCAAACGGAAGAGAGCTATGCTCAACAAAGGGAAATGCAGACATGCTCCCACGAGGATGGCAAAGCCCTGAAGGTATGCTAGAGCTTAGCTTAGTTCTACACTGTGGCCTCAACCTCATCTAACTCAGATCATTACATGTGCCATTGATTAAATCTGAATCCCTACAATTATGTCTTCTTGAAAATACACAGTAAAAATACAATTGAATCATTTCAGAACCACTTTGCTATATTTGCAAGATAAAATGAAAATAAACACTATGCTTATCAATCTTAAGATATTCTTGTCTTAGAGGAAAGAATGAAAAACTAATAGTAAGCTTATAATTCTTTTTAAGAAAACTAAATATAGAAAAGAAATTCATGATGTTGTTTGCTTAAAGTTATTTATTCTTACTATGCTCCTGCTACTTGACTAATGATAAATAGGTAGGTTCCTATAGAAATTACTGTTTGGGGCTGAGGCAGGAGAATCAAAAGCACTATGCCAGCCCGACCTAGTTTACAGTGAGAGACCCTAGTCTAGTTTAAAAAACTTTCTTAAAATATTTTTGTTGGTGCTATTTTTCTGTGTATTACTTGATGAACTGTTTTGTTAAGTTGTAGTTTTACATGTGCAGCCTAATGAGTTTGTAAACAGGAAACTCAAGTTCTCATTGACATGCAAGCAAATGTAAACCCTTTTGATTAAATCTACACATGATTTTAACAGAAAATAAATAACAAAATTGTAGCCAGTGTATTTGGAAAATATTGGACTCCCTCACCAACCCTTGTAATAACCATTATCTTGAATTTTGTCACTTCGTTTTTTAGAGTTTTGATTAAGTTTCCTTTCTGGAGCACTATGAAGTAGGTCATGGAAAGCCTCTGGTACCTGGCTTCTCTCGTTCATTCATTTTCAGTCACTTATTCATTCATTTTCAGTTCTGTAAATAATATTTCATTGTCTGAACATGCCACACATTGTCAATTACACTGTTGGAATTTGAGAGGCTTCACTTCAGATTTCCTGCAAATGATGTTGCAATAAATATTCTTATATATTCCATTCGTTGAATAAATGTGGCCATTTCTGTAGTAAGAACTGAAACATGAATTATTGCTCCATGGCTGGTAAGTTTCTGAGATTATGATTGACACTTTTTACTTTATTTTGTATGGGACCACTTTTCTGTACACCCCAGGTGGTAATGGAAATCTCATCACTTAGTATTTTAGACTTTCTCTTTCCAGCCACCTCTGTATATTTTGAGGTTCATCACTGAGGGCTTTCTGTGATTACCAAGGTATTGAGCCCTTTCTTTGTGGTTATTGACCATTTTTAATTCTTTGTAAACTATCTTTTCATGTCTGTCTATTTTATAATCTAATTATCTATATTTTATACATAGAATATACCAGGTATGGGATCTTACTTTATATATAAATAACAATATATTATATCTAATATATATATATATGTGTGTGTGTGTGTGTGTGTATACATGTAGTGTGTGTGTTTGGAAAATAGACTCCCTCTCCATATATATATATATATATATATATATATATATGTATGTGTGTGTATGTGTGTACACACATATTATCTTTTTATGTCTTTTGTCCTAGTAGATGGTGCCTTTAAAATAAGAATATATTAATTCTAATATGACTCAAATTATCAATTTTCTCCTTATGTAGATAGGAAGATAGATATAAACTAATACAAACTTGCTATAATTCTAATTCCCAACAGGTCCGATGACCTGGGATGGGTATGTAAAGTCAGCACAGCAAAAAAACACTCTGACCACATATTTCAGACACTGAGACACCTGCAACCTATAAATTGTAATAAATAAAGACGATGAAAGTCCCTAATTACACCATGCTCCTTCCATCCAGAGGATGAAGAAAGGGTTAGCCTTGCAAGATAGAAAACTTTATATAATTATTGCCTTATATCAGCCAAATACTATGAAAAATACAACTCCACTTCTGCCTCTGCTTCCCATGTTAAAGGCCTATTGGACACCTAGACGCTCTTACATCTCCTCCTCCTATCTGGGTACAGTGTTAGAAGATCACAGAGGAGCCTTGACTGCTTCTTCATTTCACTGGAGACTCCTGAACATCTGTGATTCCATGACCAAGCCCAGAGAAGAAGACTTTCATTACCTCATACGTAACAAGCCCCAAGCCTCCTTGTCATGTCACAGTAGGCCAAGTGGGAGCTTGAACAAGGCTCTCTCTGTCTTTAGTTTCAGTAGTAAGAGCAGAGGCCCACTGGAGAGCCTGAACTTACACCCTGTGAAGCAGTAATGATGTGCCCCTCTTCAACTATGCTGTCTCTAGAGACTAGGCTTCCATTCTCAACTTGTATAATTGATGTTTTGCCTCTTGTTTCAACAGTGTAATTGGAGAAGTCTGTTCAAGCAAAATGCAAATAATATCAAAAGTCTTCATACACAGTGTCTCAACTATTCAGGGTACAAATGGAAATCATTCATTGTATATAGAACCAATGATACTGTAGCTTGTATAAGAAAAATCAATAAACAAAGACAAAAGCCTGACAGTAGATATGGAATTATGTGATATTATAATATATATATGCAGTTCTCATAAGTGCTTCAGTGAGTAATTATGGACAGGTCACAGCATGAAAAAAACAAACAAACCAGAGTCTGTTAATAAAGAAAGAGTCCCAGCAAAGAAGTAAAGATATTGAAAAAGCCAAATAAAATTTACAAAACTAAAACATAACTTGTTTTTATTTGCCCCACAGAGGTAACATAAATCCTCATTGGTTCCATTATAACATGGGGTGATACTATACCCCCAGAGGGTATTTTATCAATGCAATGAAATGCTGAGTCTAGAAGTAAATCTGCTTAATTTTTGGCATCTGATCCTTGATGAAGATGAAAAGAATATTTTAATTAAAGAAGGATAGTCTTTTTGACAAATAGCAGGATCAGTTGGCTTTTCCTAAGCAAAAACAGGAATATATACCTAAATCTTAAATCTTATGCATAAGTTATGCATAACACATAAAAGTGTAACATTTAAGTTATAAAACTCATAGAAGGAAATGTAAGAGAAAAATCTTCAGAACCTAGAGTTTGATGAATAAAGAATTTTTAGACCTGATACTAATCCAAGGTCCATAAATTAAATTACATTAAAATTAACAACTTTTGCAAAGCAAAAGATCCTACTTAGAAAGTGAAAACACGTGGCTGGTGCCCAGTATCTGGTAAAAGTTGAGTCGTATAAAGAGCTCTTAAACTCCAGCCATAAAAGATAACAGCAATTCAATTGGGAGTGGGCAAGGCATGAACAGACAATTGGCCCAAAAGGATACCTGGGTGGCGAATAGGTACACATGAAGTTGTTCAGCATCACTACCCTTTCAGGAAATTCAGGTTAGGATCACAAAGAACAGCACAATGAAAATAATGACAACCCCAAGAGCTGACAACAATGCAGACAGAGTGGAACTCAGGCTTTGTTGGTGTGATTTAGCATTCCAGAAAATTCCTTGATAATTTCTGAAAAACTATACCCACCACTTTTACTACAACCCAATTGTCACACTTTTAGATACTAATACCAGGAAAATAAACAGTGTTAACCAGAAGTAGGGAGATAAGAAGTCTTTGATTCCCGGAACTGCTGCCTCACATGACACCCCGTTTAGCTCCCCAGAGGCAGGCTGGCTTAGAGCTCCCCGTGGGAGCCATGTTGGTCTGCATCTTGAGGTGATCATCTTGCCTTGGTCTTCCAAATATGAGCTACCTCTCCCAGCATGAAACTAAGTAAAATATGTTGCGATTACTATTTGAGGTTCATTTGCTATGAGCTTCTCATGTCTACATTCAAACAGACCAGGAGAAGCATCCAAACAAAGCTCCCAGACTACCAGAGACTGCTTCATTAAGTAGCCATGTTTTATTGTCATTGCTTTATTCACTCCTTTTTTTAAATTGCTTTTTATTGAGCTCTACATTTTTCACTGCTCCCCTCCCTGCCTCCCCCTTCCCCTTCAACCCTCCCCCAAGATCCCCATGCTCCCAATTTACTCACCAGACCTTGTCTTTTTCTACTACCTGTTTAGATTAGATTTACGTACGTCTTTCTTAGGGTCCTCATTGTTGCCACTCCTCCTTTTAAAAACTGTCCTCAGGTTAAATTGTACTTCTTTTGAGTTACTTTCATGTCAACATCTTCTATCTGACAATTCAACTTTAAATTTATTGTATATATTAAAATGTTAATTCAGGTTGATTTCTGAGAATATAATTTAGTAATCAATTATAGAATTTTGTTGTCCATACATTTTATTTACCTAAATATATTTTAAATGACATATAATTTTGTTTGACATTGTCATTGTGTAGTAACCAATTTTTTCTGAAACTTTCAAATTGAGGATATTTCTCATTATAAGAAAACCAAGAAAATGGCTTTTCAAAAGAAGAGTGGAAGCAAACAGAAGAGTTTGCAGACAGTGGTTCCTGCCAGAGGTAAGAGTGTAATAAAAAAAGTAACAGTGTCTTTATCAATGTAATCTGATTTTGTAAATTATGGACAATATTATTTTTATTTAGTTAACAGAGAAAAGTACAAAAATATCCCTGCCCAAAAATCCAGTAGCAACACTATTTTATTACGAGAACGGATAATCTCCTTGCAACAGCAGAACAGTTTGCTTCATAACGCCAGGAAAGCAGCAGAGTCATCTGCTAAGGAATATAAAGAAGCCAATGAGAAACTCCTCCATCAGCAGCAGGTATCCGATCAGCGATTTAAGACCAGCAAACAGACAATAAAGGTAAAGAGAATGTTGAGACTGAATTACAATAAATATGCTGAACATATGGATATTTTATTTTACATGTGGTTTTAGATCCCATATCTGTTAGATACACGTACAAGTTTAAAAAATCTGAGGTGTTAATCTAGGTCCTATCATCTTAAATTGTCACATGATCCCTCATGGAATCACAGAACTGCAAGTGGGGGCCATGATCAATTTGGTGGCAGTAAAAGGTGTCTGAATGTGATTTCACCAAGTCTGAAAACCAAATATATAGCAGATTTGAGGTAGACCAGCGGATATTGCCTGAAACAAGTTGGCTCAGACGCAATGCTGTTGTGTGTTACAGACTTAATTGTTCTTACTGTACATATAAAGTCTTTGCTCTTAGAGAAACATGATGCTTTAACTACAAAGATCAATGACTGTTAAACTATTCACTTTCCATTGTTCTTCAGCTTGTTGGTTTCAAATTATTACATCTGATTATCTTGTGTTAGAATGTTGATTTATAAAACTGCTGTTGGGATTGATGATTAGAGATTAAAAATCAAAATTGTTAAATTCTGAACAGAACTTCCAAAATGATCATAAAAACGTTTCTGCCATTTTGACCACACATTTGCATAAAGCTTTAACTTGAGTCTTGTCAGTTAGGTAACCAAATATGAATCCACTCTGAGAAGCATTAAAGGATGCTACATCATAATTTACTCTTTACTTTTTCTGTGGGTTACCCATCTCCTGAGAAGTTTGTCTACATACTGGGTGAGCAGGTATACAATAAATGTACAAATCCAACACTTAATGCTTATTATCAATTATACATGAATTAATTTTAAAATATTATTACCATTCATTCACTCTGCATACTAATAAAATGTATGTCTTCATTTGCAAAAAGAAATGTCTTAATGATTTTTTGGTAAAGCAGCTTATGGATACTTTTTAAAAAAACAAGAAAATGATATAAATAAAAGTAGGAGACAAAGCATTACTAAATATACTGTTTTATAAAGCAACTACATTGTATGTAGGTCGCTGTCTTTAAGGTTCACCTCCATGTATGACGTATACTTTGGCATTCTCTTAGTAGATAATATACCAAGTTAAAGCTACCTTCTTTTTATAACACTCTGTGTACTTTTAATTACAAAGATTTGGGCTTTGTTTGGTTTTGTTGTTGTTTTAGAGAAAGAGTCTCACTGTGTGTGACCTAAACTCACAGATATCCTTCTGTGTCTGCCTCCAGTGTGTTGACATCAAAGATATGTGCCACCACACCCTTAAGAATTAATTTTAAGTTTAGTTTAATAATTCTTTGTGATCTTCTAAGACACTCATGGTATTTTTCCTTATGTTAACCTGTTGGTTTAGTGAATTTTATGGCTGCTTTTTGTTTTCTGTTACTTCCAGTAACTTCCTTGCTCCTGTGTTTTTTTTTTTTTTTGTTAACTCTTTAATGACTGCCCTATGGTATTTCTGATTTCCACCTTTTCTTTTAAGATTTCTTAATCTTAAAAATACCCTGTTAATTTTGTCTTCGCTTTTGGTCTCATTGTTTTTCTGTTTTGCTTTTCTTGAGTACATTGCATTATTTTGTGCTTCTGTTGGCTTTGGGTTCATTCTGTTCTTCCCGGTGACAATTTGTTTTTGAGACAAGTTCTCTCTATCAGGTCTGAAAGGCATGGTGATCCTCCTTCCTAGCCACCACAGTCCTGGAAGAAAGGTGTGAGTCACCATGCTAGCTTACCACTGTATGTCCTTGGTCTCAGTATTCAGAGTCATCTTTTCAGATGAACTGTGTAGTGCTAGAATTATCCTGTTCAAAACTTACCGCTGCTAAAACATACAGATTGTGTATGTTTTATATGGAGCATTCTCGTTAACATTGAACATTCCATTCATTTTTTCATTCCATTTATTTTTTTACTCTTCCTCTTTAACTTTTGGATCATTAAGGAATATATTATATAGCTCCAAAATGTTCGGAGACAGTCCTCTCTCTGTCTGCTATCAGTTTTTTATACTTGACTTGATCTTAACCAGATACTCTATGGTTTTAACTTCATTAAAGTTTGCTTTATGGTCCAGAATGCAATTGATATTGACCATTTTGTGGTCACTTAAATGAAGCAGTTGACTGTACTGTTGTTGAATATAATGTTTAAAATATGTTACTTGAGTCTTGCTGGTGGAAAGTTCTACTCTCCTGTCCTGTGCTTATTTTATTTATACTAGTCTGTCAATGGCTAGATGTTACTCTAGGTATGGTACTAATAAATAGTAATAAAATTCTTTCAAGGTAAAATTTTCAATTTTAGTGGGTCGTAGACTATGACAAGCAGTGTGCATATTGAACAGTGACTGTTTTATTGTGGACACACTTCTCACCTTCCTGACCAGTGTTCTCAACCCACTAACAAGGTACTGCCAGTTGCTCTTGTTAGCATGTGGATAAGCTTCAATACTGGATGATAAAAGAGAAACAAGTAATTATATTTTCTTGTGGCATGTAGATAGTTGTCTGCTACTCTCTTATTAGAATTAACTTACTTTTTGGCATTGTAAACACTTTGAAAATGGGATTGCTGTATACGTTTTTATATTCTTTATTGTCCTCACCTTATTATATAATTTAGCTATATTTTAATGTATTTTGTATTAATATTAATAAATAATCACAAACTGTGCTCGCTGTTCCTCAAACTTCTATCCTAAATGTGTGGTTTCCTTTTATTCTCAATTAGGAGAACATGTATTCCCATGCCTGCCTCTCTCACCTCCTTTACTGTGCTTTGCTCAACCAACCTATCCTTATAGTCTTTTCTTATCTCACATCAAACATCTGCCATAGTAAAGAATACTCTCTTCCCCAAACCACCCATTACTTCCAGTTGTTACAAATATTACACTGTATCTTAATAGAAGCAATATTTGCCAGTGCTTTCATATGTGTTAAGTGTCAATTGCTCATTATATAACTAAGTCATTACTCAGACTCTATTCAATGAAGTAGACTCTACAATTTATCCTCTTGTACAAATGGAGAAACTAAGATAGGGATCATAACTCTCAACACCATGGTCTTGTAAGTTGCAAACTGGAGTTACAGACTCAGTAGTCTGATGGCAGACTTTGTGCTCTTAGCTTTTATGATATTTAAAATAAACACCAGATAGCTTTTATTCAATGATTATTGAACCTAACTTCTGGGCATTTTTTTTATTAGTTCATCACAAAGCTTTATAAAGAAGATGGTGCCCATTGGTTTGTGTGCATTGCAATTAAGTCTTAAAGAATTGAAGTAGTTGTCTAAGGTCAGGATTGTAATCTAAAACTATGTGTTAGTTACTTTGCTATTGCCCTGATAAAATGCCATGACCAGAAGCCACTTATGGAAGAAAGTGTTTATTTTGACTTATGGTTCCGTAGAGTCCATAGGCTGGC
>JAQHUG010000238.1:1424305-1461559 GCA_028555095.1 Dicrostonyx torquatus | reverse complement strand
CCAAGGCAGTCTCTTTATTTAACCAATGAAAGCAATACAAAATACAGAAGAACCCTCCTATACCACAGCCCTCTGTCATATGTGGGATTGGTGAAATCTTTTTCCATTCTGTAGACTGATGTTTTGTTCTATTAATGGTGTCCTTTGCCTTACAGAAACATTTCTTTCATGAGGTCCCATTTATTAATTGTTGATGTTAGTACCTGTGCTATTGGTGTTCTGTTCAGGAAGTTATTTCCTGTGCCAAAGTGTTTGTGATTATTCTCCTCTTTCTCATCTATCTGGTTCAGTGTATCTTTGATTCACTTGTACTTGACTTTTGTGAAGGATCATAGATATGAATCTATTTGCATTCTTCTACATGGAGACATATAGTTAGGCCAGCACCATTTGTTGAACATGCTGTCTTTTTTCCATTTGTTTAATTTTTACTTCTTTGTTGAAAATCAGGTATCCATAGCTGTGTAGATTTATGTCTGGGTCTTTGATTTGATTCCATCAATCCACATGTCTGTTTTTATTCCAATACTATGTGGGTTTTGGTAATATAGCTCTGTAGTAGAGCTTGAAGTCAATATGGTGTTGCATCCAGAGGTTCTTTTATAGTAGAAGATTGTTTTAGCAATCCTGGGTTTTTTATTGAGTATTGTTCTTTAAAGATCTGTAAAAAATTGTGTTGGGATTTTGATGGGGATTACATTAGATCTGTAGATGCTTTTGGTAAGATGGCCATTATTACTGTTAATCCTACCAATCCATGAGCATGGGAGATCATTCCATTTCTGATATCTTCTTCAGTTTCTTTCCTAAAAGATTTGAAGTTTTTGTCATACAGGTCTTTCACTTACTTGGTTAGAATTACACCAAGATATTTTATATTATTTGAGTAAAGGGTATTAATTCTCTGATTTCTTCCTCAGTCCATTTCTCATTTGTATATTGGAGGGTTACTGATTTTTTTAAAACTTAATCTTGTATCCAGTCACTTTACTTAAGGTGTTTATCAGTTGTAGGAGATCCCTAGTAGAGTTTTTGGGGTCACTTATGTATACTATTATATCATCTGCAAATAATGATACTTTGACTTTTTCATTTCCAATTTGTATCCCCTTGATCTTCTTTAGTTTTTATTGCCTTAGCTAGAACTTCAAGTACTTTCTTGAATGGTTGTGGAGAGAGTGGACAGCTTATCTTGTTTCTGATTTTAGTGGAATTGCTTTTAGTTTCTTTCCATCAAATTTGATGTTGGCAATTGGCATGTCATATAGTACTCTCATTATGTTTAGGTATGCCCCTTTTCCCCCTGATCTCTCCAAGACTTTTGTCATGAAGAGGTGTTGGATTTTATGAAAGCCAAAAAGCAAGGTCAAGTGGTTGCTTCCCTTCCTCTCTGATCTAGCATAGTTTCACCCCACATCTGACTTCTGGGTCTTTGTTGGTAAATAGAACAGTAAAGACTTAGTTTAAACCTATTTATCACAGCTGCAGTCGTGGGCATTGAATGCAGCACCATGGAACTTCAGATGATAATGAAAATATCAGTAGATTCATGTGTAGCAGCTAAGTTGATAGAAAAACATCAGGATACAAGTTACCAGTGATTGTTAATTCCTGTTATTTTGGTGCTGGTAGTGGTAGTGTGTGTGTGTGTGTGTGTGTGTGTGTGTGTGTGTGTGTTTCCCTTCTTTGGGTTTTGCTGGTGTAAGGTTATCTATTGCCTGTGTTTTTATAGGTTTAGTTAACTTTCTGAGTTGGAGTTTTCCTTCTATTACTTTCTGTAGGGCTATTTTTGTGGATAGTTGTTTAAATTTGACTTTGTCATGAAATATCTTGTTTTCTCCATCTATGGTGTTTGACAGTTTTGCTGGTATAGCAATCTGGGCTAGCATCAGTGGTCTCTTTGAATCTGTAAGACATCAGTCCAGGCCCTTCTGGATTTTAGGGTCTCTGTTCAGAAGGAGGTCATGATCCTAGTAGTCTGCCTTGATATGTTACTTGGCCTCTTTCCCTTGCTGCTTCTAATATTCTTTGTTCTGTATGTTTAGTGTTTTGATTATTATGTGGCAAGGGGATTTTATTTTCTGATCTAATCTATTTGGTGTTCTGTAAACTTCTTATTCCTTTTTTTTCTCTTTTTCTCTTTTTTTTTTTCTTTTTTTTTCTTATTCCTTTTTCAGCCTCTCCTTTTTTAGGTTGGGAAAGTTTTCTTTTATGATTTTGTTGAATATATTTTCTGAGTTGTTGAGCTGGGTTTCTTCTCCACATTTTATTTCTATTGTTTTTTATGTTTGGTCTTTTCATAGTGTCCTAGATTTCTTGAATGTTTTGTGTTAAGAATTTTTTAGATTTAACATTCTCTTTGACTGATGAATCTATTTACTCTATTCTGTCTTCAAAGCCTGAGATTCTCTCTTCCTTCTTTTGTATTCTGTTGGTGATGCATCTGTAATTCCTGTTTGCTTATATTTTCCATTTCCAGGATTCCCTCAGTTTGTGTTTTCTTTATTGCTTCTACTTTCACTTTCAGATCTTGAATAGTTTCCTTTATCTGTTTGTTTTTTTCTTGGTTTTCATTTATGGATTTATCGATTTCTTCCAATTTATTTTTGTCTGTCTTCAGTTTCTTAAAGGGATTTGTTTATATCCTTTTTAATGACCTCTATCATGTAGCTACAACTATTCTCCATTCCACTGGCCCCCCTGGACTACTGGGTCCTGCACACTAACTGTTGCAGGTGCATATGAAATAACTATTCTGAGACTTAATATTAATTGCATACTCTTTGGTCTGTTAGCTCAGGCTTCTTATTAACTAACTCTTACATCTTAAATTAACCCATTTCTAATAATTTATATTTTACCATGAGGCTTATGGTTTGATACCTCTTTCTTTTTAGGTGGCTATGTGGCATCTGCCTGACTCAGCTTTCTTTCTCCCTACATTCAGTTTAGTTCTCCCACCTAGCTATATTCTGCCCTGCCATAGGCCAGAGCAGCTTTATTAACCAATGGGGGAAGGGTGCAGTCTGGGGTTATTGCGCAGATTTTAAGGCATGTTAGCTAGCAGTGGATAGTGTCTTACCTAGGGTTCCTAGTTCCTATCTAGAGGCAATTTTTTTAAATTAAGGTTCCCTCTTCCCAAATGATTCTAACTTGTCTCATCTTGACATAAAACTATCCAGAACAATTGACCCCTTGTCAATTTGACACATAACAGATGACTATTAAACTACAATATTTTCTTTTTCTTTTATCCCCAAGATGGAATGCTAATATTCATATCACAGTATAGAACATTCTAATATAAAAAAATCCAACAGCTTTTAAAAATTCAAGGACTTTAAAAGTTCTGTCTTTTTAAAACATACAAAGTTACTTGCAAGTTCAGAGTTTCTTTAAAATATCCAAAGTCTCCCTAAAATAACCAGTCTCTCTAAAACTCACAATTCTCTGTAAATTCCAAGACATTTTGAAAACTTCAAAGTCTCTCAACTGTTGGTTCCTTTAAAAAAAATGAGTTAACATGCATTCTTAGTCCAAGAAGGAAGAATCATGGCAGTCACAATGCAGATCATAGTTCAACAGTGTACAGCTGAAAGTCAAGCTCTGGTGACTCACAACCTTCTAGGCTCCAGAAGGCTTGCCACAGCACATAGACCATGTCTTCTAGGTTCAGGCTGGCTCTACCCTAAAAGCTGCTGCCATCCTTTTCACTTGTCCAGTGGTGCTGGCATCTCCAGACTGCTGGAGTCCCTGAGCTGTGTGCCGCCTTCACCAATAGCCTCTCCCGGGTTCTCTTTAGGGACTCTAACCCTGCCACATGGTGCCAAGCTTCACGTGTTCTCTATGTCCTTTTCACACCTTCAAAACTGGTATCACTTGGAAGACTCTTACACATTACCAAATTTGGCAGCCAGCACAAAGTACAGGCTTGGCCGTCTGGACCAACAGCATCTCTGTGCTAACCCCGAGAAAACACTTTCCTGAAGACTCTCTTCATTGATGCTGGTCTCCTCTTAATCACAGCTGATCCTTCAGTCCCAGCTAACCAGGACTTATTATACTATTGACACGTCATGATTGAGTCTATCCAGGGCTCTAACTTCCCTCTGAAGCTTGACAGGTCAGGCTTCCATCATCTTCAAAAGCTCTCGACATTCTTATCTTCCAAGCAAGCTTCAACAAAGTGCCAGTTGAGCTCTGAGAATTCAATGGCTTTTCCAGCCCAGTGTTTAAATGCTACCACTGTTCTCTCAAAAACATGTGGTCAAGGCTGTTGTGACAGTTCCCAATACCTGATACCAATTATCTCTTAGGGCTTCTATTACTGTTGTAAAACATCACTGCAAAAATCATCTTGGGGAAGAAGTGAGTTCTTTAAACTTATAGCCTGTAATTCATCATCTAGGGAAATCAGGGTAGGAACTTGAGGCAGGAACCTAGAGGCAGGAGCTGAAACAGAGGCCTTGGGAGAGTGCTGTATACTGGTTTTCTCACAGGCCAGTATTGTAGGGGTATTTCCTTAATTGAAGTGTCCTCTTCCCAGATGACTCTGGATTGTTTTAAATTGATACAGCACTAACCCTGCATGCCAATCATAGTTAGCTGTAACCTTGAGCTGTGATTCAAAATAAACTCTTCTCTAAGTTACTTTGTTGGGTCTTTTATACCAGCAACACGTCAGTACCTAATTCACCTCCCTTAGGTCCTTTCCTAGTAGCTGAATGAATAGTTCTCAGGCAACATGGGAATTCACTTCGTGCCAACAGGAGAGTCACCTTCTCAAAGAGAAGTCCATAGCCTTTTTCTAGGGCCTCACCTGATTAGACTAATATCAGTCAGGACATTTCTAACTGCAGGATATTTGAAGAGAAGCTCTAATTACATTCACAGAATTCCTTCATAATTAATTTAACAATGTAACCATTGCAGTGTTATCCCATTTTATAAACAAGGCCCAACACTGCAAGGAGCAGAGTATTGGGACATACTTCATTAGACTTATCTGAGAATTGTGCCTCCCACCTATTCATTACTTAAGAATAGTTGTTCTGTGTGTGTATACAATTACCTACAATTGCTTAATGAGTTTTCTTTTCCTTTTTAAGAGAATTTTTCAGTGTTTCATATTTTTAATTTAAATATAAAAATTTGATATACAAAACTATATGTGAGTATAGGGTATCATGTGGGATCTTAACTAAATTGTCTAAAACATATGCAGCACAATCATTTATTATTTCTTTATAGTATAAATATTCAAAATCACTGCTCTAGTCTTTTTAAATAGTCAGTGAATTATTATGTTATAACCACCTACTGTACATACCAGCTCTTGTTACTCCATCCAAATAAACTCTAGTACCCATTGTTGAACCTCTGCTCTTCTCTTCCTTTCCCGTTTTCCTCAGTCTTGATAACCACCATTCTGCTTTCGCCTTCTGTAAGTTCAGCTTCATTGCAGATGCCACCTGTGAATGAAATCATGTAATACACTCCGTGCCTGTGCTGTGTGGCATTTTCCTGGGGAGACAAATACCTGTTCACCCCAGCTTGGGCAGCTAGGCCAGACCAAAGAACATATAAACCAGGGGGTTAATATGGTCACTAATAGGAACACAGGTGAGGAGCTTCCTGCAGTAGTATGGACAACGTATCAGTAGCTACATCACTGAAGGAAATATTTCCTTCTCTCCCTTAACTCTCTGTATACGCTCAAGAAGAGGGCATGACCCTGTGAAACCCTGTTTCCATTAACAGTAACTACCTTTAATTCCTCAGGGAAGGATAGGGCTTTTTGAGTCCCTCTCCTTTTCTGTGATGGAATGTTAGGATTCAGTTTTACTGCAACCCTTCTGACAATAATTACAGTTGGTGGAAGTTTGGAAGGACTCTGCTCCACAACAGCCTCATTTGCTTAATATAACATATTGATCAATAGTGATCAATGTTATATCTCAGTGTTGTATTAAATAAATAATTTAGAAGTAGTAACTAAAGCGATAGTGTTAAGTTCTATCTTATAACCTTTATTTAGAAATATTTGATTCTACTAATGTTAATACATCTCAATGCTTATTGTAATTGATGATAATGTTGAAATAAAATAGATTTCCAGAAGACTACGGAAACACTGTGGTGCTGGAGGCACAGAAGCAGATCAGTGGATCTCTAATAAGCCAGGAATTCACAGGGATCCTAAACCGAAGTTCTATCTTAAGACAAATGATAGAATTATTAAATATA
Source organism: Dicrostonyx torquatus (assembly GCA_028555095.1). NCBI lineage: Eukaryota > Metazoa > Chordata > Mammalia > Rodentia > Cricetidae > Dicrostonyx > Dicrostonyx torquatus. Next base: position 1,455,313 of record JAQHUG010000238.1, on the reverse strand, counting down.
CACACTAAGCAAAGCAACTTTATTAATCTGTGAATCTTTGCCTTTATCTTTAAAAAATATCCCTAGACTCTTGAAAGTAGCAACCACAGAGTGGTAGTGTCCCAATAATACTGCCCATTTAAAGTCTTTGAAGCACTTGCATGCAGATTTTTAAAATTCTATCCTCAAAATTGCTCTCATAACATAGCTAAGTGCCATCTCTATTTCTAAAAGAGGAAATGACCCTAAATATGAAACAGTAGATCCAGAGAACTAAAAGAAATTATGGCTTTCTCACTTTTGTTTATTACTAAGTATGATGGGCATAAATACTTCAAATGTTTGGTTATAGATGGAAAGATGAGAACAAAGTTAAATCATGCTTCTAATAACAAAATAATAGCAATGCTTAGGGTAACATTAATTTGCTATCAGATTATACAGCATGCTTTTTTTTATAAAAAGTGATTCTCACGGGACAAACCAAGTGTAAGTGCACGACGTTTACGTGCTCTTCTTGAGTTGTCTATAGCATTTCTCAAATACATTGAATTTCTAAGCTCATAGAAGGTTGCAAGACAGCCCAATTCAATTGTTTAAAATTCTGATGAATTCGACATCTAACAAACATAAGAAATATTCTTTAAAGACTCTATATTTTACATATTTAACTGTGTATGTGTGTATGTGTGTATGTGTATGTGAAGACATCATCTCATATATCTCAGGTGGCTTCACCATATAGCTGAGGATGACTTTACACTTATGATCCTCCTAAATTAAAGCATGCTTATCCTGCTGGGCGGTGGTAGCGCACACCTTTAATCCCAGCACTCGGGAGGCATAGGCAGGCAAATCTCTGTGAGTTTGAGGCCAGCCTGGTCTACAAGAGCTAGTTCCAGGACAGGCTCTAAAGCTACAGAGAAACCCTGTCTCAAAAAACCAACAAAACAAAACAAAACATGCTGACCCCTAGATGCAGTGTTTGAGACAAACTGAGGCCTCATAACTGTGAGACAAGTACACTACCAGGTGTGTATACACACACACACACACACACACACACACACACACACACACACACACACATATATATATATATATATATATATATATTTCAAATACTGTGTACTTTGATGAGACAGTGTTCTTGTTTATTCTCTCTATAATCTTACTGGTTTTTTCCTTTAATACCTTTTATATTGTTAAATTGATTTTGACATGTATACATGCATGTCCTTTAAAGTAATATATTTATTGGATTGATCTTTTTTTGGTACAGACACATAAAGAATGTTAGAATTTGCTAGCATGGAAGGAGTAGAGCTATGGTGTCATATACCTATAACAAATTAAAGAAAACCTGGGGCTGTTTGTAGGAAGAATAGAGCCTTGTTGAACCCAACTTTCCTGTGCTACGTGAGAGTACACTAATAACTGTGCCCATGAGTTATGTTTTCACAAAAGTAATACCAAAGGTTTAGCTTAGATCCATAGCACTAGCATATGAATTAAAATACTCTGGGACTCACCAATAGTGAGTTTTAATTTGTATGCTGAGAAGCTAATAGAAAAAAAAACTTCACTTGATATGTTGTCTTTATAGTATGGTTTGTACTAGAAATAGGGAATTTTGAAAAATTTAGAACCTTCTTTTACTTCTGACACCATATTTAATTATTATAGTGAACACACAGGTAGACAGGAGCACAGTCATCTCTCGTGGAATTAGAGTTTACTGGAATTCAGTAATTGAGAATTGAGAATTACATGCCCCAACTCAGTGCAGCTGTGAGAGAAACTCAGTGTCAGAGATAAGTCAGAGGAACTCCTCCATACAGTGGGTGAAGACATTGCAGACTCATGACTGATCACACCCTCCATGGCTCAGAGAACATTGTGGAAGAAGGGGTGGAAAGAGTGTAACAGCTGGAGGAAATGTCATAGAATGCTGTCTTCAGACCATTGCATTATTGACAAGACCTGCACAAGACTCGACCTATCAGCATCATGTAATAGGAGGGGAAGGGATTCATGAGAAGTTATATAAGTTATTTATTTTCTTTCCATGGTGTAACCACTGGTTAATTGTCCATGTGTCTATCAACAACCCTTCAACTGTGGCCCTAGGAGGAATACTAGGTAAACTTCTCAGGCCACAAAAGTTAATTAATTAAAAAATACCTGAAAGGAGATGGAACACTAGTCGGGAAGAGAAGGGGAATTGGTGGGAGGGGGACAAGATACATTATATACCTCTATCAAAGCATCGCAATAAGAACCATTCTTATCTATAATTAATATACTAGGATTCACAGATAAGGAAAATGCATTTTGCTGTATGAGCTAGGAGAATAGAAGCATTGATTTGCTGAATAAAAAGATAAATAAATAGCAATAAAATTTTTGTTAAAAAATAAACACAAGTTGTCCTTAAAGGTGCAAGGTAACTAAGCTAAGTACTATGTGTTGAGCTTCAGATGGGGAAGCTATTAGCTGAAGGAGTTTTCACAAAAGTGGCAGGCAGACCTGGGGTGTGGTAGGCAAGACTGACTTCAGGTGACATCATTGGGGCACAAATTGAAGCTAAATCTTCTATTCTTTTTTTTTTTTTGGTTTTTCGAGACAGGGTTTCTCTGTGGCTTTGGAGCCTGCGCTTGTAGACCAGGCTGGTCTCGAACTCACAGAGATCCGCCTGCCTCTGCCTCCCAAGTGCTGGGATTAAAGGTGTGCGCCACCACCGCCCGGCTGAATCTTCTATTCTTAACAAACAGCTGAACTTTATTCTGTTAGCATGAAGTAGGAACTTCAGAGGAGGTAATAACATAGTGTGGGGTTAGGAAGTAGGGAAAAGTGTCATGAAGGTAGGGGTGGGGAAACAGGGAGAAGAGCTCTAGCTGTAGTCCCAGTAGAATATAAAAGTTTGCATTGAGTGAGTGACAGAAGAACGAAAATAAATAAGTATTTCATAATATAGAGAACTGGACATTGATTGGACATAGAGAATTAGTGAGAGGAACTAGGATTCAAGCATGGATTGTACCAAGAAGAATTCCAATGTTAAAAAAAATGGAGTTCAAGTTTAAATTTAATTATTATTGACAATAAGAAATAAACATGTCCTGAAATAACTATAGACCCATGTCAAAAGATCATATACTAAAATACAGCCAAGTAAATAGTTTTAAGCTATTAAAGCATATTGCCAATCTTCTTTTGTCAAATCTTTGAAGCTCTGGGTGTGAATTCATTGTATTAAATGTTCATGTTTATGGTGTGTGTGATATGTACAAAGACATATTTCAACATTAATGTGTTGCGAGAGTTTCTATATGTTGTACTTACATACAGTTTTCAAGATAGCATATCACGTTTATATTGCCATATAACTTAGCTCCTAGACAACATCATTTGCTACTCCTAAATTGGAACTCATAGCAAGGAAGGATCTTTTCCTCAGAGGGAGCTCAGAATCATTTTGTGTAATTGTTCTGCTATTTTATAAGGTTTGGGGTCAAAACAAAACAAAAAAACATGGTGCAGCTACTCACAGAGTGCTCTGAGTTATTCTGCTCATACAAGTTGATGATATTGTGATGACTAGATTGACAAAGGAGAAGGACAAACATTAAGATGGTATTTCTTCACTCCTTCTTAGAAACAGTGCCAATGCCTGGTTTAACAACAATATGCTTTTAAATGTCAGATGTAGGAACTTGAGCGTGATTTTATCTCAACATTGCAGTTAGGACTGATCAGTTATCAACCAAGTAGATAAAACTGAGTGAGTTTGTTTGCATGCTATTTATTTTAACTAAAGCCCTAACAAGCCTCATCTGCTAATTGGACTTTGCATTTCTGTTGCTAAATGAGAAGTGTTTTGGCTGCTACAGAGGGCAGTAAGATCTACCCAGTGGAATTCACACTAACATCTGTTATCCTGTCCTGCTCCAGCTTGACTTCTAACCAGTACAGCCGCCCCAAAGTCAGAGTTGGCAAATCTGTGTTTGAGCACGTCTGGCTCACCCATGTGTGTGAGAGTAAGGCAATGACCACCAGGAGAAAAGACCAACCGTTACAATTTATACTCGCAATCATGACATTAGCTTAATCACTTTCATATCTTCCTCTTTTAAAGAAGCTTACGCTTGATTTGGCTGGACTTCGAAAAGAAAAAGAAGATTTGCTAAAGAAATTGGAGTCTTCATCTGACATCACAAGCTTGGCTGAAGAAGTTTCTAGAGTAATAGCGCCACAGATACATGTTACCACACTGGGTCCTTCAAGGAGCATGGATTTGGAAATGAAGCAATTGCAGTGTAAACTAAAGGTGATTATATAGTACGTTAGGTACAAAAACATCTCGCGAATCACTGAATCCCTAAAGGTTTATTTAATTGGTTGTAATTTAGTTCAATAAAGGTCACCATGATAAAATATTTCAAAAGCATGAATATTGCATCTGACTTAGTCATTCAAGGCTTGTAGGTATATTCTCTTTCTGTTGCTACTTGATTTTCTCCTCTTCATAGACTAATAAGCACCATGTCCTTCCTTAGGAGCTCATGGAAAGCAGCCACGATCTTCTACTGTAATCTTCAACTCCTGGCTGCTCACTGTAGTGCCATTTCAAATGTATGTTAATAAATAAAGCTTGCCTGAAGATCTGAGAGTAAAGCAGTCCCACTGGTCAGCCTTACAGACCAGGTTGTGGTAACACATACCTTAATCTCAGTAGCCACAATGACATGCACCTTTAATCCCAGTAGCCACTGTAGTTGCCATAGAAATCGGGTAGTGAATGCCTTTAATCCCAGTGGTGCATGCCTTTGATCCCAGCCCTAGAGAGGAATATAAAACAGGGGAAGACAGCTCTCAGACACAGTCTCATTCTGAGATTCCTGGAAGCAGGATCGCCATTTCAGTATGAGGTCGAGGTAAGAGCCAGTGGCTGGCTGTTTTGTTTTTCAGATCTTCAGGTTGAACCCCAATTTCTGACCCTGAGTTTTTAATCGTGCTTCAGGTCACCACATCTTGGTCCAGATGAACAGAATCCTTTCAAACATATTGTAGCAACAAAATAAGAATTGTTTTTCTCTATGTTTGCCACTAATTTAATTACTTAGTTGTTGGTTGGAGATCAGAATGCAAGGAAGAGAAGTGTGGAAATGGGAAACAAACAAACAAACAAAACCCACAAAGAGGGATTGTTCTAATTGTCCACAGCAAGATAAGCTTGGAGGTGGGACTCCTAAGCAGCATTCTTTTTATTCATAATTATATCTAACTTCAGATAACTTGGCAGTAACTTAAAAGTGAGGCTCAACTTAGTTTAAATAGAATTGTAAGAAATAAGATCTATATGTTTAAAACAGAAAGTTTGTTTTTCTGCTTCTTAAAAGAACCTAATTATTTTTGCATACTTAATTATTTTCTTCAGCGAGAATTGCTGGCTGGAAGCTGACAGCAGTGGATATAGCACCATCGCTGTGCTAAGCGTCACTAGAAGGGAAACTCTAGCTGTAAATGCATTGAATGCTTTGTAATTAGGATAACTTACTGCAGCAAAAGCAGTAGGATAGCACACTGTCAAACAGATGCGTAGCTATTCTCAGTCCAGAGTATGACGTTTCTATTTTTTTTTCAAGACATGGTTTTTCTGTGTAGCCTGGACTGTCCTGGAACTCACTCTGTAGACCTGGCTGGCCTTGAATATGGAGATCCACCTGCCTCTGCCTCTCCAGTGCTGAGATTCGAATTGTGCGCCAGCACCGCTCAGCTAGAAGTGTGATGCTTTAAGCTGGGCTTAAGTAGAATAAATTAGGGTAAATATGTAAGTCAACCATTGCTTACACCATCCATTAGTAATAATCAGCCATGAACCTTCCATTAATTTAGCTGCTTCTTAGGCAGCACCTTGAGACACTTTTTACACGGAGAACATGCTAGAAATGTAAAGAAAAATTGTACACATTTCAGAACATGTGCATTCTCTTAAAATGTGTTTTCCCCCGGGAATATAAATACAGTTTATAAAATGTTTCAGTGTTTAGGCTTCATGTCCCTGAAGATGGGGCCGATACACTTGTCTTTAATCATATGCTGCATAGATGTTTAGGTACAGTCCTTTTATATAGGCTAAGTCGTCTTGATCCTAGTTTAACTTTCACCAAGATGAAATGTACCGGTCGGGCCAGTGTCATCTGACTGCTAAATATATGTAGTTGTGATGCTCTAAGTTGAGCTATATTTCACATATTTGCTTTTGCTTGCTACAGATGTTCCAACAATTAAAATTTGAAATGTGGTCTAACATAATTTGTTCATATAAGTATCTGTGAGATAAAATATTTGCATTATACTTTTACATGTGTATAAATAAGTATCTGCCTAGTTTCAGAAGGCAAGTGAGACAGAAAGGGAAGGCATGAGAGGGCATGAGCAGCTGTGTGGATGCTGGAGTCTGGACATTTGCGCTCACTGTAGAGAGAGAAAGAGGAGAATGTTTGCTTTCGTCCTGTTATATGTTTTAGTATAGATACTTTTCTGGAAGAAATTTAAGTACATAATACTCTCTACTACTAAAATTTGTTACAGTATTCTTTCAAATTAGTTTACTGATACTGCTATAAGAAAATACCACTGACTAGCTGGTTAAACATTTCAATCAGACCTGGGGCACATGGCTTTAATACCAGAACTCTGGAGACAGAGGCAGGTGGATCTCTGTGAGATCGAAGCCAGCCGGGTGTATATGCCGAGTCTCAGTACAGCCAGAGCTACAGTAAGACCCTGTCTCTAAACCAACCAACAAACAAAAATGTTGGTTTTCTTAACGGTCTGCAGGCTGGAAGGGCAGGAAGAAAGTGTTGACTTCCCTCCCCCACCGCTTCTGAGTCCTTGCTTTAGGAACAAGTTTTCAACATGCATATTAAAGAACAGGATGGATGTTTTAGGAAGGAATATTTAGAGCAGAGAGAGAGAGAGAGATCCCAGCACTTAGGAGTCAGAGGTGGATTTCCAGGTTTGAGGTCAGCCTGTTCTACAGAGTGTGTTCCAGGACAGCCAGAGCTACACAGAGAAACTCTGTCTCAAAAAACAAAAACAAAACAAAGTTTGAAAATGTTAATATGGACATAAAATTGGAACATAAAAGGTTTGGGGGACTATTGAGAATAAAAGTAAACATATTACAATAGTCTCTAAAGGCAGTGTGGCACTGTATATTATGGTTATTAGTAATATGCTGTGTATAATACACATGGATATTATTAACTAAATGAGGGATCATTCCAGAAAGATTTTTTTGTTTTGTTTTCAGAAACAAAAAAGTACAGTTTTAATCTTTTGTCAAATTCACTACTTTGAAGCAATTTTTTCTGGCAATGCTAAAAATATTATATATCACTATAAATATACAATAAACTGAGAATTAAAAGCCATTCCCTGTTGAATTATTTGAGTTTTAAAAATTTGTATAAAATTAAAATTATTTGAAAATTTAAATTTACATATGCTACATTTAAAGTTGGTCTGACGAAATTAACTCGTATTTACCTTAATAATATCATCTTTTCAAACTAAAAATATTATCACCAAGCACTTAAATTGAGGAATAGGTATAATAAAAATAATTTATCGTACTTTTGAACTGTTAGTGAGAAAACTGCTGAGATGGCTTGTAGTAAAGATGCTTGTATAGAAACCCGGTGTCCCGAATTTGATCCCCAAGAGCTACGTAGCAGAAGGGCAGAAGCAACTGCTGCAGGCTGTCCTCTTTGCCCCACAACGGCACCATGCACATGAGTGCACACACACACAAGGAGATATTAATGCAATTTCTGTTTAACTATTTTTGGAGCCATTGCAGCTTATCCTTTGTGTATTTGTTTAACACTTTCTGAACGTAAGAGATGTGTTAATTTGAGCATGTATTAACAGCATCTTATGAATGGGAAGCTAAAATACCAACAAGACTCAGTGGTGTTTCAGATAAATCTTTAACAGGAACTCAAGTCGAGATGAGATGCAGGTTAGCCGTCTTGATGCTGTGGCTTCCGGATTCCTAGGTGTGAATAACAAAAAATGCCTCAAATACCCAACCCACTTTGAAAATCCAGTAACTGTGAATAAATCCTTAAGTAATAATATACTACTTTTAGTAAGTTAAAGCAAAGATTTGGTTGTCTAGTATTCTTGACAGATTACCCTCACATTTTAGCCAAGTACAATTTATTGTGCATTATTTCTTTTCTCTTCACTCCTGGGTTCCCTTGTATGTTTGCGTTCTTAATATTTGTGTGCCAGGCTGGAAGATGCAACCCAGCCCTCATGCCTGAGTCTGTCAGGTGCTCAGCTGGCTGTCAGCTGCAACACCTCAGTACCCTCCCTGTGGCCTTGAAACTGGTTTCCCAAAAGGTGATTCAAGAGGGCAAAGGCAGAAGTCCCTGGGCTTTGAGGGCCTAAATTTAAACTTCAGCCATGTTCCCTTGGTGAAAGCAAATCAAAGATGAGACCAGATTCGAAGTACTGGCAAATAGCTGCCATACTTTGTCGGGGAGCAGCAAATTTTCTGTGGTAAAATTTAATCCATTATAACTTGCGAGTAAACCTATCATTCATTTTAAGTGATCGTACTGAGCCATTAAGACTCTTGATTACATAATTACATTTTACTCCCAGCAAATTCCTATTTCCACTAAAATGTTTGAGTCCTATACTATTGCCCACGTTCCTGTATTGGCAGCCCTTATAATAATCTTACTATAAATATGTTATCTTTATTGTGAAATATAAAAACAAGTAAAACACTGATAGTACCTTTTAGTCATTATTAGCATAATTAGACAAATGTGTCACTCTTTCTCAAAGCAATGCCTTCTTTTAGATCAAGATGGAAATGTAAATGAAGTTTGTTTATTTTTTCCAGAATGCAACTAATGAACTCACTAAACAGTCATCCAATGTGAAGTCTCTGAAACTGGAACTCCTAGCAAAAGAAGATCACATAAAGGAGATTCATGAAAAGTACGCTTTCCTATTTCTATCTATTGTATTTGGTGCCACCTAGTGGTTGTCATGTCTCCTCACTGGTCCACTCCAAAAAACAATGCCAGTGTTGTACAACAGAATTTTACTTTTTAAGATTATGGGTTTTTAAAATACTTGTAATGATTTATTTATTCTTATTTTATGTGTATTGGTGTTTTGTTTGCATGTACGTCTGTCTGAGGATGTCAGAACTCCTAGATCTGGAGCTACACACAGTTCTGAAATGTCATGTGGGCACTGAGAATTGAACCCAGGTCGTCTGGAAGAGCAAGCAGCCAGTGCTCTTAACCACTGATTCATCTCTCTAACCCTTAAGATCATGTTTAAGTCTATATAATATGGAATTTTAAAGAATGCACCATATAGCATGGTGACCATCTGGTTGCTATTTTTAATTAGAGTAAAATATTAAAACTAAAACTAGATTTCTCTTAGTATAATTTAAATAAATATAAATTAATTACTTTAAAAAACTACAATTGTGAGTTCTTAAACTAAGAGAGTATATAGATTGCTACTTGTAAAGAGTTAATCCCTAGGTTTATAAAGCCAAGGTCAATTGTGAAAGTTTTGTTTATTTATAAAATAGCCAGGGTTCTTTTGTATATACCATTTTAAACGAGTTTAAATATCCTTTCATTTCATCAAGTGTTCCTCTTTCCTTGTATTTATAACGTTAGTAAAGCTTTCATGTGATAATATGATTAGATAGAACACATCATTGGTAAATTTCTCATATGCCTACTTGTAGAGAGAATTATGAGAGATGCTATACTTAACATGATATTAATAAATGAAACATAGACAGAAAATTGCTAGCTGAGTGTAGTGGCTTGTACCTATAATTCCAGTGTGAGGAAGACTGAAGCAAGAAGGTTGCCAAAAAGTTGAGACCAGCCAGGGCTATAGTGTAGGCTAGAGTCTAGGGAAAAACACTGAGTTCTGGATCCTTTATCCACTGGCTCTACACTTGTATCTAATAGTCTTAGATACAATTATGAAAGCCTATATATAACTTAATATATAGAAATTTATAATAACAGCTACATATAAAAAGGATCTAATTCTTGTTAGCTGTTGTCACTCAGATCTTCAGGCATATTACAAGATGAGTAGATTTCACTGAAATTACCATTTTATAATAATCACCATCTTATACTAAACTGATAGGTGAGTTCATTCGCAATTAACAGAGTTAAACAGTATGTCTAATTTTAGTTTCTTTGCATCTTATAAGATTTTTTTCATTTTTACCCAAATTACAGTATTGTTTCTTAGTATTGCTAGAAATTTGATTCTCTCTAAGTGTCACTTTATTTCTAAGCAATTAAAAAATGTAATTTAAATATAATCTAAGTTTTTATAAATTATAATGATCTCAGTTAATCGTCCTTTTACTATAATGCAAATAGGTAATAGTAGCAAGTTTACAAACAGATTATGAGTTTTGACAAAAGATGATACTTAGATTTCAATGCAATTCTACTTTACTAGCATAGTGGTATTCAAAGCTAACAGTAGGCATGACTCTGGATACAGTGTGCCAGGATATTTCTGCCCCCGTTAAAGTCTTTTCTCCTTTAGGATGTCTCGAATGGAGAGAGATATAACCATGAAAAGACACCTGATCGAGGACTTGAAATTTCGACAGAAAGTAAATTCAGAAACTAATGAGAGTTTTAATGAAATGTTAGAAAGTCTTGAAAAAAAGGTACCATTTTTTTGTGTTCTCCCATAAATTATTTTTTGTTTTAATTTTAACATAAATATTCAGTAAGCAACTATTTAAAATACTTGCAGGATCTATATGGACAGTTATAAAGTTATGCCATTTTTATTTGTTTGAGAATCCAAGACTCCAAAATCCCACGCATAATATACCCACAGAGTCTGCCTGTTTGTGTGCTGTCCTGCAGGAAGACATTTAATTTAAAAAAATTCTAGAAATTTTGTTATACATAAAATGTTGTCCTATTTATTATTTTATATTATTCAAACCTACAGTTTATAAGGAGAAAGTCAGGTTAATACACCAATGTAACTATTATGCCAAAATAGTTTATTTTACTTATAATTGTTTATTTATAAATAGTTTATCAAATGCCCGTAAAAACCAAAATTTTTTTTCTATAGAATTAATTTAGTGTGCATGGGAGAGGAGGTTTTTTATGGTAGTTATATACCATGACCCCAAACTAAAAATGGTTTGTTTAAAATTCTTTTAAATGCTATTTATGCAACCAGCAAAAGCTTTACATGTTTTATTTGTATTAATGTTTTGCCTGTATGTATGTATGTGTACCACATGCATGCCTGGTACCTGTGGGTCCTGGGGACTGAAGCTGTGTCATCTGCAAGAGCACGTTCTTTCAACAGAGCCATCTCTTCAGCTCCTTACTTTGCTTTCACTTCAGTCACTTCAGATGCAGCTTATTTAAATAATCATTTCTTTAGTGGCATTAAATTTCAAGTGAAAATGTTTCTTCTGTTATTCTTTGAGGTGTGTAAAGAAAGTTATTATTCTATTATACATATCATACATTTTTTGACATTTTAGTTTGGTTATAGACTCAAGAATTGCTAGTTTCCTCATAACAGGAATACGACAAGTAGGCTACTTGAATTTGGTAAAATTTCTGAGACAGTGAATACAATTGGACTCATTCAGTTTCTGAGGAAACAACACACTCGACTACTCTAACACATTTACTTACAGAAATTACCTCTACACTTGTACTGCAGGTGAAGACATTAACTGAAGAGTGTTCCAACAAGAAGGTATCAGTTGATTCTCTAAAACAAAGACTTAATGTTGCTGTGAAAGAGAAGTCACAATATGAACAGATGTATCAGAAAACTAAAGAGGAGTTAGACAAGAAGGTATGCTTCTGCACACTCAAACTCGAATACAGTGACACAATTCTCACTCTTAATGCTGTCACCCTTCCTCTCCCTAAATCAACATGAACTACTAATAACACCACATAACTATAGAGACTACTGTATCACTACGTGAACACCAAGACTTTGTTTTACGTTAATGACTGTGCTCTATTAGCAAAGGAAAGGAAAACAATGATTACTTTTACCCAAATAAAAATAATTTGAAAGTCTAGAATAATGAAACCTGTTTCTTGTCTGAGCTGTATAACTTGTGTTCCCACTATTTTTATGAAATATTTCTCTATTTTGTGAATATCACCTGTTGCAGGAACTCAAGCTGAGTCTCCTCATATCAAAAATAAATGACACAGAAGCAGCAATGGCTCAGATTGAGTCAGCAGCAGCAGAACAGCTCCAAGGCTTAGCCCTGCAGAGCAAACAGGTCCTGGAAGGCGCACAGAAGAAACTGCTGGCAGCCAATGAAAAACTAGAGGAGTTCACCGCCTTTGTGAAGGTTTGAGTCATTGGTGCCTTACTCACCTGCACTTACTTCAGGCAGAGGCCTTGTCCTCCTCCTGAGGATTTGGCGGAAACATCAAGTTCCTTGCTTTTAGTAGTTGTGATGTTAATGTTTTGGAACAATCTCACTATATATAGCTCAGCTGACCTCAGACTGTAGATTCTCTTGCTTCTAATCCTCATGAGCATTGCACTTATGCTCCTAGCTTTCTTCATGCTTTACAAATCCACAAAACCTTTTCTCCTACCTCATGGGCACAGTGTTCAACATTTCTCTGTAACAGATTTTATGGTTTGTTTTAAATTATTCACCCCCTTGTTAATATTTCTTTTTTATATTAGTTTAATAATGAAATTATAGTAGTCAAGTAATAAAGATAGATTTGAAATGAATTAAGTCATTTCCACCCTGTTTAAACATCAACCAAGCAAGGACAAAGATACTTCCACATTCTTTTAAGCCAGAGAAACAGTAAAAACAGGAGAGCATAAAGGCCACTGAAATGTCTGCACACTCGTGCTGGCCCAGTTGTATTATCTAGATGCTACCTAAACTCTGAAGAACCCCAGAAAGATTTATGAATTGGCTGCACAAAGGACATACCAAGTGGTGATTGCTGGAGGAAGGGAAGACGCATTCAGGACCCTTCCTCCCTTACCTGTAGCAGCTGAGGAGATGCTCTGGATTCAGAACCAGCAGTGCTTGAGGCCAGAGAGCCTGTGATGGTTCTTCCCTCTTTAATCCCCTGTACAGTGACCATAACTCCATTCAGTGCCTTTTATTGTTGTCATGTAGTTAGTAAGCATCTAAAACTGCTAGCTAAACCATGGTGATGTCCTTAGTAGCAGGAACAATGTATGATTAATCTTTATCTCCACAGCATGTACCATAGTATCTTGAAAAGAATAGGCATGCAATAATGATCACTAAATTAAGTTTGCACTGGAAATGTGAAATCTTAATGGTAGTCCTCTTGACCTTCAGTGTTGTCTCTGAAATGGTTTGCAGTGGGAAAGAAAGCCTGTTCTCCCTCCCCACCCCCACAACCACATTTCCCTCTCTTTTTCAGTCCTTGGTGAGCAAGGGCTCCTTCTGCTCCTCTCCCTGCAGATGGCATGAAAGCCAGCATTTGGGAATGCAGAAGCAGGGCTGAAAGGAAACACTCAAGGTAGTCACATTGCCTCAGTAGGTGTGCATTCTCCACATATGAACTCTTCATAGAATGAAATTTTAAATTTTTTATAATGTTATATTACCGTTCACTTCCTTCTTTGCCATGACCCACCATAATTTGCATCACTATATTGGCTGGAGAAATGGCACAAGGGTTAAGAGCACTTGCTGCCTTCACAGAGGATCTAAATTCAGTTCCCAGCACCCACACTGGGCTGCTCATAGCTGCCTCCAACTCCAGCTATTCAAGGATATATTGATCCTTAAAGGTGACATACTGGTCCTTTTGTACTAACTGACAATGATGTAATTGATAAATGAATTTGAGATTGTTACAGATCCATGGACTTTTAATTGGAATAACATCTTAAAGAGTTTAATATAGGCTAGGCATATTGATGCCTTTAATCTTAGCACACAGGAGGCACAGGCAAGAGGATCTCTGTTAAGTATAAGGTCAGTATGGTCTACATAGGGGGTTCCAGACCAGCCTGACTACACAGTGATAACCTATCTCAACAGAATGTGTAATATAGCCCAGAATTTTTACACTTGATTTAAGACATTTAGTGTTTACATTACCAACTTCACAATCATGTGCTCTCTTGTGCTTAAACAAAATACATAATATTTGCCCTGAATCTACTGAATCATGGTCCCAATTGGTAGGACCCCAAATCTGCATTTGACAAATTAATTAAATGAATAGAACAAAGGTTTTAAATGGGAGCTAGAGAGAGAGCTCAACAGTTAAGAGCACAAGTCTCATCAGCAGAGGACATAAACTCAGTTCCAAGTACCCACAAGGAGGTTCATAACCATCTGTAAATCCAGTTCCAAGGGATCTGAAACCATCTTCTGGCCTCCAAGAGCACCAGGTACACCTGTGGTACACAGACATTTGTGCAGGAAGTTATAGAAGCATTGCCTTCTGTTTACCATTGACAAAACCATATCTGTTCATCATTTAAAACTTAAATTTCCCAATTTCCAATGGTAATTTGACATTGGTTTTAATTGCATTTTGTGCTGATGTGTAATTGATGCTAACATCATGTCTTTTTTTTTTAAGTTTTCTTAATCAAAGGCTACCAGCAGCCAAACACAGAAGTATTGGTCAAGACTGGGAAGTTGGGTCTTAGTGAAGGGGGACCAGCCTCTTCTCATCTTTACACAGATGATTCAGGACTTGGCAGAGTTGCCCAGGGGCCACCAACTCAGACAGCTCACCACCTGTGACTTCCCACCCTTCTGTGTTAGCTGTATTACATCTAGACTTCTATCTTGTTATCAGTTCTAGACATTTTGTAACTGAACATTATTCTGCATCTGTAATCTACTCTTTCTCACTATTCTCCAACTCCTACCCATATTGGTCTTGTTCTTGACATTTCTCAAAGTCTGTGTCCCCCCAGAAGGACCCGCTATCTTTGTGTCCCCTTTGAGAGTTAGCTCCGTCTGTATGGATCTTTCCTATAACCTTGTATAAAAGAGGACAGAGTTCACGTATGCTCCATACTAGCGTTATGATCTCAGGAAACTGATCTAATCCTCTGTTCCTTAGTTTCCCTCTCCGTAAGATTATAATAATAGAGCACACTCGAGGTTAGAGTTTGAATAAATCATAGCTAAAAGTTCAGAATGGTGCTTGACAAACCAGAACTGCTCTGTAAGCACGAACTATTAATACTGATAGCAATGATAAGAAAATAGTTAGCTCCTGATCAGTTATGGTGTGTACAATTAAAATGTAATTATAAACTTTTTCAATTTTGTTTTGTTTCAAGTTTATTATATAGCCACCTTGGGGGCAGGGACATTAATAATTTCCTTATAGTACTGTCAGCCAGTAAGGCTCATTACATTCTTGAGGAATTGATCAGACAGATGCACATATACATAGTGCCAGGATTATAGCCACTTTTTCTATTAAAACTGTAAAGGCAAGAGCTCTTCATAACTATATATAGTTCTTATGTAGATCATAGTCACAATGCATTCTGCACAAAGCTTGTTAGATATCATGTACACTAAACTACTTAATAAATATTATCAGTAGTTTTAATAGTACTAATGTTTGTTCTGGTCCTGTTGTGGAATCTATGTTCCCTTTAGTCTTTTCATTTATTTGTAGGGCACAACCAGATTATGGAAGAGGTGGAGTGGCCATCTGCTCTAGATCTAGTCTTGAATATGGAATTTTGCCCTGGGGTGAAATCAAGTGCTTTGAGCATCTGGGCTGGATATGTGTGGCAGAGCTGAGGCTTTGAATTCTCCTAATAACTGGATAAAACACACTAGGGAAATTTCTAGAAGTATTTGCTCAGTTTGAGTCAGTCTTGATATATAGGCTTGTTAATGTGCTCATATGTGAGAGTCATATGCCAAGCACCATTTTCTCAGCATTTTTGTTGTTGTTAACTAAAAATATATACAGTATGTAGCTGGAGAGTATGCGTGGTTTCATTATCAGTATGTATTTCTGTTTGGTAAGATTTAGTCAGCTGCTCAGTGTATATACACTATACACTTCTTTCTTCTTTAGTTTGGTCATTTGTTGAACATTCCAACTTTATGTTTATATTTGCAATGCTTAATACTTAGGCACTGATCTGTTCTCTTAATTATGAGTGTTAAACACTTCTGTAATAAAGTTCACCCCAAATTCACGCTTAATCTTTGTCTCACTATAGGAAAATTAGAGCTTTGAAAAGGAAAAGTCTTACTAAGAATATATTAACAGGTGAACTTGAAACCATATAAAGTATACCTCAATAAAGCTGTTTAAATACTGTTGAGCCACAGGTACATTTCTGAATTTCTTGTCAACCCATCTGCGCCTTGGGATTCCCTAGAGAGGAAGGCCAATCACCTGACATATCCCCCACCTTGGACTGCCAGAACCCGGATTTCAAGCCTTTTCACCAACATTCAAAAAGATGCTTTAAAAATGCATTATTTCTCCAGGAAACCATGATAAGGATGGTGACTTTAGTGTCTCCAAGGATCCCACCTGCCCCACTGGAAGGAAAGTGTAGTCAGTCATCAGTACAGTGCAACTCAAGAGCATATGTTGTTAGCTAATCCACTCAAGGCTTGTGATGTAGAAAGACTAGAAAACTTTAAGAAAATAAAGCTAGAGAACTATATATAGTAATAATGCAGTATGATAGTTTGCTGCTTCCTGAACGTGCAATGCATCATCATAACTGAAAACAGACTAGCTGGAAGTGGACATTCTGTCCAAGAAAGTATTCTCATTTTGAAATGTCCTCTGCTGTTGGGACAATTGGTGATCATTATAAAAGACAAGGAAGTTATTGCATATTGCTAAGTGTGGGTAATATTCAAATAGGAAAGTGATCCTAACATGTTCCTAATAACATATTAAACAAAACTTGAAGGAAGTGTGGAAGTACACAATGAAATTGATGAGATCCTAGTAAATCCTGCTTTCCCAGAGTATGTTTATTCTATATTCAAGAATGAGTAATTCAAAATAGACAAAATATAAAGATGCTTTCTTTTCTACAACACTCTCAAATGCTATTTTACATCTTTACTCAACAAATTCATAAAAGCAAAAATTATTTTTGCTATCTACCATGAATATAGTATATATAATTATGATTTAACAAAATAGTGTTAAATATATCTACCTAAATATATCTACCTAAAAATTTTCAAATTCTGTGATTTAAGAGTAAGGTGGACCTAAAACTTTATTTTCTAAGATAGTTCAAACAGAAGAGTGAGAATATCAAAATTAATATTGAATATAAGATAATAGAGAAGGAAGACAAAGGAATTAGAATTAGGGAGCTATATTACTTTTCTTGTTACTTCAACAAAATACCTGACAGAAGTAGCTTAGAGGAGGAAGAAAGGATTTACTTTGCTTTCCAGGCTGTAAGTAGTTCCATTTGAAGTGTTTTGAACTACCACCATGCTGCTTTCTATAGTAGCTGTACAGGTTTAAATTCCTGCATTTCCCCATGTCCTTCTAACATTTGATGAGAGCCTGTAAACTTAAAAGTTTTAATTTGCATTTCCCTGATTGATAAAGATGTTGTATATGTTTTTAAATTTTTTATCTTGGTAATTTGTATTTGTATTTCTTCTTTTGATAACTGTCTGTTCAGTTCGTTAGCTCAGTTATGGTTGGATGATCAGGGTTTTTTTAGTGTTGTTGAGCTTGTCTTGTTTGCTTATCTGTGAGTTAAGGACAAATGTTTATCGCCTTTTCTTAGGGATTATATCTAGTTTATACATGAATGATTGTAGATTCCCCTCCCCAGCCATGACTTCACCAGCACTGAGTATTAAACCAGGTTTCCAGTACCAGGAGTGGTTTATCTCTTGTTGAGTAGGTTAAGTCCAATTAGAGAGCTTTTGGTTACCACCAAGGAATGTGTGCCACATATGTACCCATAGGGTTCTCGTTTTGTACTGTTGAAGTAGTTCACAGGCGTCATAGCTGGGTAGGACTGTTGGCTGCCTCGTTCCTTTGGAAGCTTACATGGTCCATTTTAGTACCATGCAAGCCTGTCCTCAGAGAGAGAGGACATTTAGGTCAATGCCAGTTCAGGGGTCTCTGAGCCCTGTTTCTAAAGTCCATGTTGTCTTTAGCAGGAGGGACTTACATTTCACCTTTGGGGGATAACAGTGGCAACAGTAATAGGCTGTATGTTCTGGAAGTCTCTTGAACAGCTCTGACCAACAACTCAAAAGAGGGTTCCTTATGGTTGGTATTGGGATTTTTTTGTTGTTAGGTGGTCTTGCTCTTAAGGAAAGAAACACTGTCAGCCTAGATGAGAAATGAACATTAAATCAATCTGTGTATATTTATATACAGAATTACATGTATTATAGGTGTGTGTGTGTGTATTTGTGTCTAATATTTACAACCCCACCCATCTACAGAGAAACCTGACTCAGAGACCCTATAATGATCTAACCAAACACAGAGTAAAGTCAGAATCTTTTTCCCTATAGAAAACTTGGCTAGTGACTCCATCTATCCAAGTGTGGACAATTTGAGACACTGCCTGATTATGGAACCAGTGCAACCTCACTTGAACTCAAAATCTACTCATCAACATTTGACCAGAGAGTGCAACCTTGCTCTTTCAAATCAGAAGCCAGCCCTATGTTTCAAGCCTAACCTGTATATTGGAAGTCTAACCATTGGAACTACATGGCCAAGGATCACAGCCCGAGCTTAGTATTAGCAGAAGTCAGCATCCCAGGGAGTGACCATGTCTAAATGCAACATTCATCCAGCAGCCCTTCCTGACCCCAAAGAACGTGTAGCATCATTACTAAACTAAGAGATGCTGACAGCAAGCACCCCACACACTGGTGCCACTGCAGGCCCATCTGAACTCAAAAGTTGGATTGATTGGTTAATGCTTTTCCTTGCAAAAGCAGTCCATGAAAGCTAAGTGGTTTCTCCCTAAAACATGAAAACACTAAAGGAAATGACAGGGTCATGAGAAATTAGGAGACATGATGCAGTCAGACTGACTAATGAAGGACCACCCACCTGACTTAACCAAAGAGACACCTGCCAGCTGAGGAGCAATTCAGATAAATGAAGGAAGTACAAGATAACATGACAGGGAACAGATGAAATTAGGAATCCTACAGTGGCAACAATGTATTCAAAAAAATGTAAATATTGAAAAAAATTAATCTGTGTTTTTCATATTCTTTCCTTTTAATATATGATTTTCAAGTTTAAAAATTTTCCAAAATAGAATATATTATTATTTCTGTATAAACGTTGTTTATAAAGACAAAATATCAGGGCTGGGAAATGGCTCAGTGGGTAAGAGTGCTTGTCTGCAAGCGCAAGGCTCTCGGGTGTAATTTCCAGCACCCGTTAGTGGGACATGCTGTGCATTGAGTGCCAGTGGCAGGCAGGTCCCATAGCTCACCTTACAGAGCCTACCAGAAATGGTGAGCTTTTGATTCAGTGGAAGACAATGGCTCAAGGCAATAAGACAGCAATAAAGGCATCTGGAGTCATGTTCTGACCTCTGCATGCATGCACACAGACAGACACATTCCCATACACATGTGCATGTACCACATACAACACATGTATTGGTGATGGTATATGTCTATGTGGTATATGTATATATTGGAGTATGTGGTGTGTGTGCACACATGCATACATATGTGTGTGTGCATGTGTGTGTTATACTAAAAGAAAATGAAGCTGATATCAATTACAGAGACATTTCTGTGGAGAAAAATAATTTTAGTGACAATATAAGACTGAACTAAAAATTTCAATAAAAGACTTCAGTAGGATATTCCAAAAAAAACATAAGTTTCCCTGAACTCAAGGATAGGTCATTTAAAATTACACAGAGAAATAAAGAGCTTTTAAATGAAAAGGTGAGGAAAATCATAAGATTTATGAGACATCATCAAATTAAAATATGTATGATGGGAATTTTACAACACAGATATAAAGGGACAGAAAAACTATTTAAAGAAATAATAGCAGAAAGTTTCCTGAATTTGGAGAGAGAGAGGTGTGCAGATTTATAGATGCAATGATACCCCCAAAAGACTGAGCACAAAAGGTCTAAATGAGGGAGTATATAATTAAATTGTCAAAGACATACATAAGGAAAACTTTGGAAAAGGAAGAAACTGTTAAACATCATATACAAGAATCCCCTGTAAGAAAGAAAACACCCATAAGACTGCCAAAAACTGCTCACAGAAGCCTTGAAGATCAGGATATTATGGGATGTTTTCAAATAGTAAAAGTAAAAACTTCCAGCCAAGAATACTGTAGTCAACAAAGGCTGCCCCAGTGAGCTGACATGGAGAGTCTGTGCCTCCCTAGGAATGTTGCCCAGAGTTCCTTAAGTGGAGATAAAGAACTCTAAGTAGTAAAGTTGAAACAAATTCAAGTCAGGATTCTCAAGCTTTACAATAGGGTTGCAAAACTGAGTTTCAATTATGGCATAAAATAAAGCATTTAGAAACTAAATGACAAAATTTTTTCTTAGATATATAATAGAAACATATTTGTAAATCTTAATATCAAATCCCTGAAAACATGAGCAGTGTCATCTATATGTGATCCTTATGGTCATGCTGTTAACAACTGAATAGGTAGCTACAATTACAGGGTGTTTTACAAAAGCCACAAGGTATTGACAAAGGAAGTTCTAAAGTGGAAATACAGAAGATTAAGAAATATCTCAGAGCAGATGCAACAACAAAAAATCCAAGGGAAAACACCATGAATGGAAGAAAGAATAATGGATAGTAGAACAAAGAGTCATAAAACAATTAACAAAATGGAAATAGTAAATATGTTACCTGATAATATTTATTTTAAATGTAAATAGAGTAAACTCTGATCAGAAAGTGTCTGGTGGCTGAACAGATTTTCCTTTTTTCTTTCTTTTTGAAAGTATGATCTAGTGATCATACAAAAGACTCAATTGAGCTATCAAGGCACACCTCACTGAAAGTGAGGAGATAGTAAAGATATTCCACACAAATATGAGAAGGTAAGTGGCTGAGTTCATAACACAATAGAATTTAGTTAATCAACAGTCAAAATGGAAATGACAAAAGCAGTTATAGATATTTATAGAATTTAGTTAATCAACAGTCAAAATGGAAATGACAAAAACAGTTATAAATATTTGTTCACCAAACACCGGTGCATCTAAGTATATAATGCAGATACTAAGAGCAGAGGAGGAAAGAAACCCAAAGGAGAATGGTGACCCCTCTCAGCGGTAGCCCCCCTGGACAGTGAATGCATAAGCAGCAGAAATGAGCAACATCAGCACCATGTGGTCCTCACAGACATATGCAGAACGTTCCACAGGAGAGGCAAATGTGAAGCCACACACACACACACACACACACACACACACACACACCTCTTAAAAACTCAAAAGGCTAAAGTCATCTTTTCTAACCCAATTTGTGTAAAAATGCAAATCAACCATGGAAGGAAAATTCATGAATATGTGGAAGGTATGATTTTGGCCCCAAAAGCTAATATGACTAATTATAAAGAAGAGAGAAATAAAAAAAATGAGACAAGTAGGATGGAAACACAACCTATTACATATATGAAATGCAAAAATGTGGTTTTTGAGAGGAGAGATTACTACAGCTGTAAATAATTTAGCAAAAGGGTTCTCAAGTGCACAGTCTAACTTTAAACATTGAAGAGCAAGGAAAAGAATAATTGGGCCTGAAGTTAATAGGAGGAAGAGACTAGTACACACTAGGAAACAAATAATTCAGATAAAAAGAATAGAAAACAAAGCAAAGATCAGTAAAACTAAGTTAATTTTTTAAATATAAAATTGGTTAATCTCTATCTAGACTAATTAAGGAAAAGAGAAAGATTTATTATTCCAACTAGAGAATTATGACTAATAACCAAGAAGTGATCCGGATCATAAGACGATACTCTGAACAATTATATGCTAAGAAGTTAGATAAACTATAATAAATGGGAATTCCTGAAAATCAACTACCCACCAAGATCGAACTGTGAAGAATTACAAAATCCAAATGAACAAGTAAGGCAATTGAGTCAGTAATCAGAACCCTCCCAGCAAACAATCCGAGTGCCATATGGCTTCCCCACTGTCTGGCCAACATTTAAAGAAGAGTTAATGCCAGTTCTTGAACTCTTCCAAAAAATTAAAAAGGACAACACTTCCAAACTTCAATTACAAGGTCAGTATTACACTGAAAGCAAAGATAGATGAGGGCATGGTGAGGGGGAAATTACATTCCAGTATCACCCCAATATAGATGCAAGAATTCCTAACAAAGTACTGGCGAGCCAGATTAAAAACATCATAAACCCAGTTGAAATGGGATTTGGTCTGTAGATGGTTCAATATGTAAATAAATACATATGGGATGCTAAATTAGCAGAATGAAAGAAAATCATATTGTTACTCAATAGATTCAGAAAAAGAATTTCATAAATTCCATATCTTTTTATATTGAAGAACTCAACATATTAAGCATAGAGTGAGAAGATTTCTATATAATAAAACCTATATTTTACAGAAATGATTTTTTTCTGTAAAATCAAGACCAAGGCAAAGGCTTAAATAAAGTTATAGAAATCACAAGGGAAAAAGTAAAAATATCTCTGTTTGCAGATTGTACAGTTTTAGACATAAAAAGTAGGACTATTCCTAAAAATAGAAGAGTTCAATAGTGTCTGATAGTTCCAAAAGCCAATATATAAAATTTAGTTCTGTCTCTCTTCACTAACAACAAACCCTCTAACACAGAAATGAGAAAAATGGTCATTTACAGTTACAGCGAAACAATAAAGGAAAAACTAGGAGTAAAGTTTACCAAGAAAATGGAATATTTTAACTGAAAAATGTTATTTATGAAATAAGTTGAAGAAATATAAATGGAAAAATAGGCTATGTTCATGGATTGGAAGGACTAATACTGTTGAAATGTCTTATTGCCTAATGTGTGTATGCATATATGTCTATGCATTTATGTATATTCATTCACTATAATTGTTATTAGTAGTCCTATTATATTTTAACATAAATAGGAAAAGCTTGTATGAAACCACAAAAGATGTTGACTTAACAAAGCAATGTTAAGCAAGAAGAGTTACGCTAGAGGTATTATACTTTCTGGTTTGAAACTATATCACAAAGTTACAGTAATCAAACCTTCTTGATATTGACACCAAAGAAAAAGCTTAGACCACTGAACAGAGTAGAGAGTTCATTAATAAATCTGTGTCTATATTATTAATTAATAAGTGACAGACATGAAAAGCATGTGACAGTGAAAGTATTGTTTCTTCAATAAATGATACTAGGAAAACTGACTGACTAGGAATTGACCAGTGTCTTAGTTAGGGATTTTGTTGCTGTGAAGAGACACCATGACCACAGCAACTCTCATAAAGGAAACATTTAATTGGGGTAACTTGCTTACAAGTTCAGAGGTTCAGTCCATTATCATCATGCCGGAGAGCATGGTAGCATGCAGGCAGAGGAGGTGCTGGAGGAGTAGCTGACAGTCCTACATCTTGCAGGCAACAGGAAGTAGACTGACTCAACGAGGCAGTATTCTGACCATAGGAGACCTCAAAGCCAACCCCCACAATGGCGCTCTTCCTCCAACAAGGCCATACCCACTCCAACAAAGCCACAGTTTCTAATAGTGCCACTCCCAGTGAGGTCATGGGGTGAATTACATTCAAAGTACCACAACCAAGAAAGGACATGAATGAAGTTGGTCAAGTAATGGTATATGCTTGACAAGAAGCAACTTCAGAGAGGTTTGGGCTCTCGGTCTAGGTTCAACTGTATCCTATAAGTAAGGCTTAGCTGTGACAGCTCTTGACAGCTCTGATGACAGGTCAGAGGCATCTTGCTTACATCTCCAGGGATCAAGGAAGAGAGAGTGGCAAGAGGACTAGAGCCAGGTTATAAACCTCCAATCCTGCCCCCAGTAGACAAGTTCCATCAGTGAGGCTCTACCTCCTAAAGGCTCTGTAGCATCCTAAACACACTAGCTAGGAACCAAGTGTTCAATTTTACTTAGCCTATGAGGGATCCAAGCCATAACAGAAGGAAATGCTATCTACTTTGACCTGGGTATAGCTTAGCTGAAGTTTTCATTTAGTAAAAATTCATAAAACGATACCATTAAGATATATGTATTTCATTGTGCTATAATTTGATCTCAGAAGAGCTAAAATATTCATCTTTATTTCGTGATATACATGACAATGTGTTTAGGGGCCAACTCTACAGTTACCTGCCACCTGCACTGGCTCCCAAAGTTATACTTGTATCACCACACAGAACTCTGATCATACAAAGTAAAGTGTGCTTTTTTTCCCTACTTGCCCTGGGAGTGACATAAGCTAGCACTTGTTGATTTCTCAAAGGAAGAACTTGAAGACGTTTGTAGCCTGGTTCCAGCGTCCTTCTGTGTTTTCACCCCTCCCCTCTTTACACTGCATGATTTAATTGCACTGTTACTCTACTTGTTCTCTGGTTTTTCCAAAGAATGTCTAGTTTTTGTAAATATTACAAAAGTGACTTTTTCAGTGGCCATCTTTCATCAGCTGTATAGCAATTACACCCACCATGCAATGGCCTATCATAATTAATATGCAAATAGTATGTTTACAGATACGAGAACTATCTCATCAACTCAGGTGTGCTTTATCGCGATAACAGGTGGCAAACATGACCAACCAGAAACCAGTTAGCATATCTAACAGTGAATTTAGAGAGCTGTGCTTAATAAAGAAAGGTAGTTAAGAGGTGACTTAAGAGAAGTTTTTATTTCATAATGGAACTGAGTAGATAACAGCCCATTCTCTTCCAAAATAAATAAAATCATGGTAACCTTAATAAAAATGATTTGCTAGTGCAGTCATATTTTTATGTTTTGGCCACTTTGTCTTCATTATGACTTCCATATGAACCCATGTTCTTTCCAATATGTTTTAGGCTTTGGTCAAAGAGTTACAAAGTGATGTCCATAGGACCAGACATCAAATCAGAGAGCTTAAGAAGATGCAGAAAAACAGACATGCTTGTAAAACCTCAACCCATAAAGTGCAGACCTTGGCAGCATCCATCCTGAACATTTCACGATCAGACCTCGAGGAAATACTGGACACAGAAGATGAAATGGTAAGATTACTTACATATTCAACAATTTTTTTATGAAAAATTAAATTGTGTGTGTGGTTTAAGCAAAGTTCTTACTATGTTGATCAGGCTGGTCTCAAACTTCTAGACTCAAGTAACCCTCCTGCTTCAGCCTCTTGACCCTTTCAGACTATAGGTCTGTACCACCACATCAAGAAATAATTATCTATTTTATTTTATGCATGTGAGTGCTTTGCCTTGATGTATGTATTTGTACCACATGCATGCCTGGTGTTAGAAGCTGGCATCAGGACCATTGGAGCTGGAGTTATGGATAATGATGTAGCACCACATTGGTGCTTGTAACCAACCCACATCCTCTGCAGGAGATTCAGATGCTCTTAACTGCTGAGACACCCTCCCACTCCAGACATCACTATTCTTAAGTCACCGCTTTGACTGGCCTTGGTTTAGACAAGTCACCATTGATTTGATAAAAATCTCTTATGTGGGATTTTTCTTTTTTAGGTAACAAACTTATTGGCTTTCTTGGTTGAATCTATAATTATTTTGAAAATCCTATTTCTTGAAAATATTTATTGTTTTAAAATGGGTGTCTTAAAATCTACTCCTGTTGAGTGGATTATATTCCTAGCAGTGGGCCCTGGGGGAGTGATGCTCTTATCTATAGCATTCTTTAGATCTATGAAGGATCTTATTCCTGAGATTAGAAGTCTTCAGTTATTTAATGCTTGAAAATTTAAGACAGGATGATACCAAGATTATCCCAGTAAATGTTTGCTCAGTGATGAACTAAAGCAATAGATTTATATATTTGTATGAGACCATCCTCTATGAGATGCCTGCCCACTTGAGCATCTTAGAGATTTTCTGCTGCACAGAAGATCTATAGTTCAAAGATTCTTAACTGCCAAGAATCTTTGGAAAAGATTCAAAGGAATTCTGTAGAGATTACTTTTGATCCTTTGGGTGAGTGGGATGGTGAGCCACTTTCCCCATTTCCTTGTCTCACATTTGAGCCAGCATCTATGACTTTCTGCCTAACTCTGGACATGGAAGTAAAAGAATATTATCACATGTAGAATCAAACAGGTACATGGGAGACAACAGTGCCTAACCAAGGGCCTTGGCTATGCTTGGTGCAGACACCTAATTAGAGTTTGGATTGATGGTGTACCCATGTGACAGTATATGCGCTTGTGGCCATGTGTTCACACACACACACACACACACACACACACACACGAGCGTGCGAGTCACATGCTTGGGAACACAGAATACTGTTGTTTCTATTAAGAGAATGCTCTCTCATGGCTGTAAATTAGATAAATCTCTCTCCATTTGAATGAGAAAATTAGACGATGTCTCTTTTTTTATTAATAGATTTTTAAAATATATCATTCCAAGTTCTCACTCCCTCCCCTCCTACCATTCCTTCTACACACCCTCCCACTCCACCCCCATCCAGTCCTCAGAGAGGGTAAGGCACATTGTTTTGGGGAAGGTCCAAGGCCCTCCCTACTATATCCAAGCTGAGCAAGGTATCCATCCAAAGAGAATAGGTTCCTGCCTCTGAGCTGATGCAGTCTGATACACGGAACTTTGCCAGCAGCTTTACCTGCCACACAGTCTGCAAACCCTTCTGGAAATAAAATGAACTTGAGTACAAACACACTGCTCTAAATGTATCCATATATTCACTGTGCTTAATTACAGACCAGAGTGTATTTAAAATGAACTCTACATCTTTTTGCGATTAAGGGGTGAAGTGTCTTGCCTGAATTATGTTCTTTAAACAGCATCCAATTGTAATAAATTCATGTTAAAAGTATGAGAGTCTGTGTGAAGAGCCTAGTGTGACGATTGACATGTAGTAAATTTCAATGAGTGTTAGTTTTTTAAATGCTTCTATTTTTTCACATGTGATGGGGGTGTGTGTGTCTGTGTGTGTGAGAGGCAGGAGGGCAGAAGATAGTATTGGGTTCTTAGAGTTGGAGTTGTAGGCTGTTGTAAGTCCCCTGACATGGATACTGGGAACCAAGCTCAGGGCCTCTGCAGGAGCAGCTCTTAACCACTGAGCCCTCTCTTCATTGTCTTTTTACTGCATATGTCATTTCCACTACCATCCATCCCTATCTTGAGCCATAGTGTGAAAGCTGAAAAAAATATTTCTAATTAACTATGTAATAAACAGAGCTACATATAATAATAATATAAATATTTATAAAATATTTATAAATTAAATACAAAATAAATAATATAGATTTAAATATTTCACCTTAGAAGAGTCAGGTCACTCTTGATTGATATTCCTATAGACGTGGTCAATAGTTAGCCACTAGATTCTAGCAGAATGAGTAAGTTCATATCAGTTGATGTATCTTTTTTATATCTTCTGTAGGAAATTGAAAAGACAAAGATAGATGCTGAAAATGACAAGGAATGGCTGTTGTACATCCAGAAACTTCTGGAAGGACAGGTATTTCATTTGTTTGCTTCATCTATTAAAGCTTCTGAATAAATATCCCTGGCCTCACCTTTGCAGACACCCTTATTTCCTTCTGTTAGATAAAGAAGGGATCCAGAGGTAGACGGTAAAGTTAACCCCCTATTTGTACTTTTGGACTTAACAAATGAAACAAGTGCCTTGAGGAAGAGCCGACATGGGCCTCAGCAAGTGCATTAATTAAATTATTGAGTCAACCTCTCTGCTTGCTAGAGTGAAAAGGATCCATTCTCCCAGCTCTCTTAGGAACAGGGATTCTTTATTAGTGTCTTTAAAGTTAGAAGTTGATACGGACACCTGAGGAGTTCATGGGTTTCGGTGACCTTTTACTGTGGACCTGTTTCCAGTCAATTCATGTTTTCCTCACAGCCAGACAGCTGTTTATTACTGTGTCTTCCCGCACTCTCTACAATATTTTCTACTGAGACCTCGAGCAGCTTGTTAGTGGGAAGTAAATATTGATTTGGCATCCTGTCAATGCAGAAAGAATGAAAAAATTTCCACCAGAGGCCCCTCAAACATTTTCCTATCGACGTTTTCCGGGCCGAGTGGAGAGCTGCATAGAGGATGACAAGGCCAAGACGAGCTGGAGTCCCTGAGGGGTCTATTGAGGCTGCTGCTGTGACCAGTGTGATATACTTTTTCTCCCCTTTCAAGTATTTTTTTAATACACACATAGTCTGCTGGGATGTGCCCCTCTTGTAAGTGATCAAGGGCAGGTTATTGGCAGGTGAGAGCCCTGCTTTTCTAGGCATAGCCAGCTTTTGTTTTGACATCACTGACAGCTTGTAATGCATTCTAAAACTTTTTCATTGTTGTCCTTTTCCCCCCACCCTAATTGTTTATTTCAAAACCAAGCTGAACTAAATAAAAGCTTATATGTAATTGTCAAAATGGCAAGGGGAAAAACCTATCAATCAGTGATATTTGAAAGATACTGTGACTGTTTCTGCAAAGATTAAAAAAAGAAGTTGATATAAGTATTCCTATTTTAAATGAGTGTTGTCAGGTAGCTGTGTTTTTAGTGAAGTCAAGAATAAAGCAATGAAAGGGCTGGAGATGTAGCCCAGTAGCTTTATCTCCATGATTAGCATGTACAACCACTCAAGTGTGACCCCCCAGCACCAAGACAAGAAACAAAGAAGAATAAAGAAATAATACACAGGCCACTCATATTGTTAGTGTTAACTTTATATAGTTCTGAAACAATATCTGCAATTGCTTCAGTGATAGAATATGATTGGTGATGTTTTGGTTCAAGTTGTTGAAGTACAAATGCACAGGTGTGTGACAAGGCCTTTTACAATGACAATTTGTTTTGGAGAAGAGGGGTCACTTCTTTTACTTAACATGGTCCTTTATTTTGAATCATGTGTATGTGGGGGTGTACATGAGTGCACTGATGAGGCCAGAGATATCACATACCTCTGGAGCTGAATTCACAGGAGGTTGTAAGCTGCCAGTATGAGTGCTGGGAAACATTTTAGGCCTTCTGCAGGAGCAGTACGTGCTCTTAACTGATGGGCCATCTCTTCAGCATGGAGAGCTCATTTCTGCTCATTTCTTAATCATGCTGGTTGCCCAGGCTCAGCCCAGTGCCTGGCACATGAAGGAGTTCAATGATAGTTGGTATATTTTTAAGCTTAAAAATGATAGAAATAATATTGCAATGATTTTCTAAGTGTTCACCTTGTAACTAGGACTTTGTAATTCCTTTAATTAGAATTTTTATCATCAGTTTATGTCTATAAAATAATGAATCAATATGTTTAAATCTTGCTAAAACTATACTGATCCCAGACCTAGTTTAGAGCTAATAGTTGTTCGTGTGTGTGTGTATGTGCATTTGTGTATCCTGTGTATGTGTGTGTCTTACACATGCAATAGTGCATGTACATATTCTGCATTATCTGGATATATGCTTATTCTGTCCAGTTAGTGTTAAAAATTCCCTATTGAAATGGCGTCAGGCCGCTTAATACTGCAGTTTGATATAGTGCCTTTTTGTGCCACTGAGCCTGGACTCTGGAATATAATTGCCTGGTAGTATTGATTTAATTGCACAGGTTTATTTGTGGACTCCTAATTATTGACTGGAGGTAAATTTAATGCAGCAGTCTTTATGAACACCGAGAAGCACTGCTGCTGTACATAATGAACTGCATCATATGCCTTTAGATCGTTTCTCAAGCTAATTTTATTCTGTTGTGACAGTATGATAACATTTAAAAAGTCAAAGACTTTCTTATTTTTATTACTGACATAGGTGGTTTTGCTGATGTCTTTGGATTTTGTGGGAAGGAAAATAGGCATTTCAATAGTTGCACTTGGATGTCACTTTATAATTATGCCCAAGAGAAAAATCTATAAAGTAGAAAACATCTCTTTTCTTCTCTCTCTATCCCGGTAATTATCTTTGTCCAGCGTTTTCAGAAATGTGTCCTTTGCCCACCAGGTTTTTAGAGTCTGAGATGCTCACAGAGTTGTATGGGCAAAACTGTAAATATGTTTGCTTCTGTCTTCCTGTGCATGCAATTACTCAACCTTTGGGCTGTGGAGTAAGTGAACATATTCCCTACATAAGTACCTGACTTGATTCTGACGTAATAATATTAAAACATTTAAAAGATAAAAATGTAGAACATACCTTGTCTGTCCTCCTTCTGTGTTGTTCTGTATTGTTTGCTAGAATCCTGAATATTGAGATTAATCAGCCCTGTGACTGTTGACTGCTTTCATGATGACATTTTATTTGATGATGTGCTCACCACAAATGCCCCATGTATAGGCAGGTTTATTTAATTGCAGAGGGCAAAAACACGGCCTCGCTATTTCAAGGAGTTATAATGTAATTAGTAGTTTGATGTATTTGACATTTTCCTGCAGTTTGCAGTAAGAATCACAAAGAAAAAACACCTAAGATCTGTTTCCATTTTTCTGTGGTATGAATATTTTTATCCTAAAACTTTTACTTGTGCTTTCTTTTCATATTTATATGATTTTAAATTTGCAATTTATGAGGAAGAGAAAGAAGTAAAAATGAAAGGAACCCCTAAAATTTGTTTTTATGTAGTTTAAGGAGTAGATGGAAATAGAGCTGAGGGGCTCGAGAGATGGCTCAGTGGTCCTCTTCTCTTCCAGAGGTCCCAGGTTCAATTCCCAGCACCCACATGGCAGCTCACAACTGTCTGTAACTCCATTTCCAAGGTATCTGA
>JAQHUG010000238.1:1407126-1423889 GCA_028555095.1 Dicrostonyx torquatus | reverse complement strand
GCCCGGCTAGGGAGGAATTTTTAAATAGTTACTGAAACCATAGAACTTTTAGTAAGTTAATAATATTTGAAGTGTTCTATTTTTCCTTAATTCATCCCAGCCTTTTGTCCGTCTGGCCTCAGTTTACATTTCACATTCTTATGTGAACAAGAAAAGATTGAAAGCCCAGATACTTGTATTGGTCCTGTATTAACGCCATTTCCCTTTCAGTGGCTGAGAACACCTTACATTTTCCTTTGGCTTCAGATGTTTCTGTTCCTGTTAACTACTTCAGGTCTTACAAATGCTGAAGTTTAAGGTGGTCATTTTCTCTAGTGTCCTCCTTCACTTCTCTTGACTGCCTGCGAGTGTGATAAACGCCCCTGGCCTTTGTAGTTGGAAGGATGGTCAGTGTGGAAGTGCCTGCTCCCACACATACACAGCCACATGCTCACCCACAGACATTCCTTACAACCTGCTGAGAAAGCAAGGTAGAAATCTCCACTCACCCTGCTTCAGGTTTTTTATGTAACAACTTGAAGCCTGCTTTTTTTTAAAATTTTTTTTTGAAAAAAAAAAAGACATTTTCTGCTAAGGTTAAAGTAATTTTTGAAAATTATTAAATTCTAAATTATACTATGGGTTTTGTGATAATTATTTTTATTTTTTAGTAGCCACCTTTGTGTAGTTTTATCTACTCAAAAGCTTGCTCTTATGTTATATTAAAACAGTTTATGGCTGGTGTTCTAAAAGTAAGTCTTATGCAAATACCAGTAGACTGTCCTTCGTATTCTCCTCATTTGAAAACGTTTACAGGGTACCTATGCTGTGCTACAGCATTGGTCACCATGGGAGGCAAAGGAAATAACTCAGGTCCTGAGTTTTATCTAAAACAAGAAAATACCAAGGTCTCTGTAAAAACAGAGCCCGTGTGCATCACCGATGGGAAGGTAAAGCACTCTGACCACTCCTCAAGGGTTTCTGTTGCCAGAAATTCTGCTTTTCAGTATGCTGCTGACAGAGCTGAAGCAGCCTCCTGAGAAGGTACTTGTACGTCCATGCTCATAGAGACAAAAGTGAAAACTATCCCAATGTCTGTTGATGGATATATAGATAAATCTCTCTCTCTCTCTCTCTCTCTCTCTCTCTCACACACACACACACACACACACACACACACACACACACACACACACACACACAAACACACACACATTAATCTTCAGCCAACAGAGATAAGCCTTCAGAAGCTTGCAATCTATTGTTAGAAGTAGGCGCCTTCACCCTACCTAGATACTAAACATTATTTGTGAGCTCAAAAGGCCTAGGTACGAATACTAGGGTTAAGAATTTGTGAATTTGAAAACTAATTCAGGTAAAGAAACACCTTAACTTTAGAAAAAAGTATTCAGCAGGGCATGTATGAATTCTAAAACTCTGTGTTGTTTAAAGGTGACAACTGGGAGGTGATCAGGTCATGAGGGCAGGTCACTAAAGAATGGAATTAGAGCCCATGAGATAAAGGAGCTTGCTATTTCTTCTCTGCACCACACAGGAACATAGAAAAGACCACAGCCTACAAGTCAGCAGTGCCCCCAGCAAACACTGGGTGCAGCCGAGCCTTTGTTTTAGTTTTGCTAACCTCTTGAACTGCGAGATTGAAATGCTTGTTTAAGCCACTCAGTCTATGGCACTGTGTTGCAGTTGCCTGAGCCAATTAGATAACTCTTAACTGTAAAGGTATAAATAGACATGTCTCTAATATCTAGTTCTTGGCTTTAGATAAAGGAATCATGTTAAAAAGAATTTGCTACCGGTAGTAAATATATTGTTTGTTCTACTGTATGTTGCCTTTGCCAGCAAAACAGGTTCCTGTAGTTGAAATTTTTGTAGTGTGTGTGGGAAGTGGGATATAGAGGGAATGTGAGAAGACTCAATGTTCACTAAAGGTAGCACAGGTCCAAACTGAGGTCAAGAAGGTTAGGAAATGAGGTTGTCTCTGGGATAGTATCATTGTCCAAGGATTTATCTTGAAGGTAAAGGAGTGCCTTTGGCCTATGAGCATACATGTCATTAGTTTGGTTTACAAAAGAGGCTTGATAGACAAGGATCAGCTAAGACCATTGCCTCCCATGGAGATTCTAATGATAGGTATAAGCCTAGTGCATGAATTATCAAAAGACTATTCCGGTCTCCCACAGGAACCTGATGCAAAGCCTTATCACAGGCCAAGGATGCTGCTCAGCTTACCTAAACGTACACATGTTTCTCTTCCATAGTATATGACTTACCCAGGCCATAAAGAATTTGCTAATAATTCCTTTCCTAAATCCTGAAGTATCTTACTAAAGGTCACCATCTCCTAAGGACTTCATAAATAGGATACTTTGCCAAGTTGCTTTAAATGTTATCTAAGTATTCCTTGAGGCAAAAGAAAAAAACTGAAACATTTTAAAAGTCTTAACAATTTTCAGTTCTTATCTATGGCTTCTAGAGCCATTTTCAAATTTTAAGTGCTAATAAATTATAGATTCTTCCAGAATTGGAGGGCAGCAGATGCAGCCTTCTCTGTCAGCTTTCAGCAGTGCTGCAAGAGATGCATCTCTGAGGACAAGCAGGAAACATCCAAGTGACCTTTAGGATATGGAGTTCAAAATCAAGTGCCAAATTTAGCTATACATGACTTCTTCCTTCTCATAGCATTCCTAGTTATTTTAACATGTTCACTCTTTACTTTTGAGGTAACCAGTTAGACCTGTCCATTTTTATATGAATCTATATTAATGTGTGATTAAGCGGATACATAGCATTAGACCAAATTGTGCACCCTTAATTTGGGTGCAAATGTCATTGGACTTCCTTAGAATGTCTTGAATCTTACTGTATCCAGTCCTTGGCTAGTAGCTATAATATAACAATTTTATATTTTTATTTTGTAAACTTAAGTTAGATATTAATAAAGGTAATATCTTTTGAAGAATCATCTTCAAACAAATCACAAGAATAAAATTGATTACACTGTTAGCTTTATCCCTGAGACTTAAAGGTTATTCTTATTTTAATACACCAGCTTTCAATTTTAAGTTATTAGCTGAAACACTAGTCACTACTGATATCTTGGAGCCATAGATTGTAGGCTTCAGTGTTACCTTAAGATAGATCTCAAACATCTGCATTTTAAGTCTCAGCTTGTACAGGAACACTAACCCCAACTTCTGAGTGTGAATAATTTTAGGATTCTGACAGTGGCAAACCAGTTCCAAAGAGCAAAAGGGAGGTTAAAAGCCCATCCAACTTCAGGAAATCGCTCCCATAACAAACCACATTCTACAACAGCGACAATCAAGCCGCTGAAGACATTCTTTAAGAAGGATCAAGCAAAAGTTTAGTTGTTCTGACATTTATACCAAGAAATCTCACACAGTATCAAATCTTCCTGCTACGATGCCAGAGATTTAAACCTGTCATTCTGTGCTTATAGAGTTAGTAGTTTCACTTCTCCTTTTTATATAGGAGAAATAAATCATACAGGCCCCCTGAACGTTGTGGCCTATCACATGCCATCAAAAGTGAAAGCAGGCAGTGTAATTGTTAGGTTTGTTGTTTTCTGTGTTTTTGATGAAATGTGTATGTTAGCCATTCCAGGTGCCACTTAAACCCAACCCTAGAATCCTGTCATGAAAAGGACAGTGGTGCTTTCTGTGTCCGAGGTGTTGGAGAGGCTTAGCAGCCTTCAGAATGCATGCAGAACCAGCATCTTTAACTGCTGACTTCAGAAGAAACAAGTCTTTTCTTGATGTAGACTCGCAAGTGATGGGGACTCTTTGCCAGCCAATTATCTTTAAGAGGTGGGACCAAGTAAGGGCATGGCTTTCTGTGGCCCAGGGGCTCTCTCTCTGCTGTTCCTGCTCTACTCAGCTGAGCTTGGACTTCGCGTTCCTGTTTAGTGAGTTTGCCCTTTATAATGAAGAAGAATGTAATTGGTCTATCTTTTAGCTAGCCTGTTTTTTTTTTCCTCAACCTGAGATAATACAACACACAAATAGCAGAAGGTGCAGATTGCCTGCTCCTTAAACATATTTTATGCTTAAAATAGATTAGTGGTGGTATAAGCCTGTAACCCCAGAACTCTACATGTATTTAAAGTAATTAGGCAAGCCATGGGACTTTTAAAGCATTTTCTAAGATAAGCCATATTTTAAGTACCATTTCAATCCTAACTTAGCAATATAGAGCTGTATGCCAAGAAATGATGTACATGTAATTCTCATAGTATTTTTGAGAAAGGGGCTATTGAGTGGCTCAGCAGCTAGAAATACATGTGTTCTTGCGAGGACCCAAGTTCAGGACCCAAGTATAAATTGTAGCACCCATGTCAGGAAGTTCATAACCACCCATAACTCCATCTCCAGGGCATTCAATGCTCGGTTTTTAATTCAGCTGGTGCCTGCACTCTTGTGCTTGTACCCACACAGAGAAACACATGATTACATTCTTTAAAATGAAAGTAAGAAGATTTTGGAGAGCTTTTATGCATCACTAAAGATTGTTAGAGTCCATCTAACTTTAGATTAACATTAATTCGCATTTTGTGATAATTTGTATATGGTATAAGTGATGAGACTCAATTAACCAAAATTGCTGACTGAGAAATCTCACTCTTAATCTCTTAGAAATTTTTATGAATTAATTCTAAATCAAGCAGAATCATATTTGTATAACTTACTAAAAATCTTACTAAATGAATAGATAGTATAAACTTAGGAAGGAGTGCTATTTCTGAAACTGAAGCTCCTGGTGCATGGACAGACTCATAAGACTCAAGGGCAGGAGCTATTTGTCACATGTCAAAGGATCTAGAACTTACTAGTTGACTTTGGAATGTACTCATTTGAAGCAATGTATATGTTTATTAAATAGTTCATACCATTTATAAATGTTTTATGATTGTATCTTTCCTTAATATATCTTTAAATTTATTAAGGTTATTTTTATAAAAATCACATAAATTTTTTGTTAAAAATTCCTTAATTAATATTGAGCATTATACTTTTGTGTGTATGTGTTACACATACTTTGTGAATATGTATGTGCAAGTGCCCACACCCTTACACAAACTTTTAGAGGCCAGAAGAGGACCCAGGGTGTCCTGCTCACTCACTCCCCAGCTTGTTTCTGTGTGGAGGCGACCTCTGGTTTCCACCCCACAGTTGTAGGTTACCAGGTGCATGCCTCATGCCCAACTTTCCCGAGGCACCAAGAATCTGATCAGGACCTCACGCTTGTACGGCAAGTGCTCTCATCAACCGAGTAGATGACTCCCTTAAAGATTTTTAAATTTTCTTTTCTTATTTGTCATGAAAAGACCTTTGTACAATGAATTCACAGCAACTGTAACTGTATTCAGAAGATCTATAAAATAAATCCTACAAAATCCCAGCATGGATGGAGGACTGTCTCCCAGCATCTCATCCGTACCCAAGGAGCTATGGCAGCTGATGGCTGCTGCAGGAGAAGGTCCGTTTTCTTCAGGGGTCCGGTCCCTTAGAGACTACTCATGATTTAGCAGATGGCCATACAACCCATGCACATACAGGTAGCACTAAGTGAACTCGGTGGTTTAAAAATAGAGTCCTTGAAGTTAGGAGGGAAAGTGATTTGGGGGACAGGGGAAGAATTAGAAGAGAGGAAATAGAGGCTGTATTTGACCAAAACATATATACATGTATGAAATTCTCAAAGACCAAAATTCATATTTTTCTATGACCATTTTGAACTACATCTATCATTACAATAATAAACAGCAAGCTTATGAATGTCAGTCAGAAGGAATGCTGAGTCTAGAGGAGAAACATGTGAAAAATTATGCATTGTTAGCTAGGTTATCACAAAGCCAGCATGCTTTCAACATGAGCCCCTAGAGCAGAAAGTGAACATGAGACCACGAAATAGACCATGAGAAAGAACCAAAGGCTGACTTAAAAACAGACAGCATTACTCTCAGAGAAGCATAGTGCCATGAAGTACCTTAGAGTAACGTCACAAGGTCCTGAGATAATGGAACTATT
Organism: Dicrostonyx torquatus; assembly: GCA_028555095.1. Lineage (NCBI taxonomy): Eukaryota > Metazoa > Chordata > Mammalia > Rodentia > Cricetidae > Dicrostonyx > Dicrostonyx torquatus. Next base: position 1,417,842 of record JAQHUG010000238.1, on the reverse strand, counting down.
TTAAGTTTGATGCTACTCAGACTTGCTTGATCAGTGATCATTTTTCTAGAAAAAAAAATATGGAATAAACTTTTAAGCATTCATTTCTGTTTTTTGTTTCTGCCCATGAAAGATGGGAGATTGTTCCATCTTATCTATTTTTCTTTTACATAAAAATTTGTATTTATGTACATAATTAAATAATAGTTACCCAAGGGTCTTGTCATTCGGAGTCTAGTGCTTGCTAGACAAAAACAAGTCTTTTTTATCATGCATTCTTTAAAAGCTAACATTAATTATCAAATTTGTACAACTAGTAGTTTTATCAAGTGTAACTCCTCTCTTCTTCTCAGACATGCTGTTTGCAAAGCAAGAATTTGTTGTTACTCTCCTCAAGAAAAGAGGCAAATACATCCTTTTCCTAGTATCTAATGCTCTCTTCCCACATTTCTAACCCTGAAATGTGTATGCTGTGCAGATATGCTTATGATGATGTTTTCCCTCCTAGAAAGATTCTTTCATGTCAACATATATTTCTTATGCTCGGTTGTACCTTTAGAGAAATACCGTTTGACACTTTCCTCCCTGGTAAACTTCAGGTGAAAGAGATGTGCATGCGAAGCTCTTGAGTTTGGGGGATGCAGGCATACACTCAGATTGACTAGGACTTTTTTAAGATCTTTGCCAGTGTTTTCTCTTCTTACAGGTTCAAATTCAGGAAACAACCGTTTTGATCAACTTGATCAAATCCTTTAGCTGAACCATACAGAGGACAGCTACTGGCTGTCTTTGCTCAATCCTGACAAGGGACACCACCAGGGCTTGTCCTAATATAGCAAAAACCTGACACGACTTCCCTCTAGGAAACATATATGAATACTATAAGCATTATAACAGTTTTAGAAAAACAAACAAAATAATATTTTCCTTATCAATCAAAGGGACAAGCCCAAGAAATATTTAATGAATTTCCTAATTATGACAGACTTTTTATATGAAACCAGAAAGAGGAAATAAGATTAAAAAAAATAAGTCGAACTTCAGAGGGTATTTGAGGCGGTAGTCCAGACTTACTTAAAATCCATGTATGGGACATGTTTACATTCTACCAGCAAGCCAAGGAAGCATCAGGACAATAAAACTATCAGAAAAGTTTTATCAATTATGAAATTTTAAAATGTGTTCACATTTCATAAACTCAGCAGTTTCTGAAACATGTGTATTGCACTTTGATATACCAAACAAACTTTAACAACTTAATCAATGGGTATACTTTCACCATTTTTTTTCTCTCTGAAATTTTATCCTGCAACTCTTGAGATATTGGGCTCTCATACAGACAAGTGTATTGATAGTTCTCTCTCATTCTTTTATGACTGATGAACATATAGTACCACTACTGTGGGCCTGTGTGCCCTAGAGATGACTGTAACCTGCTATTGATCAGCTGATTGAAGATGAATGGCTTAGCTGCTTGTATTGCAGATTACATCATTAACATGGTCAGTAAACCATGAATTGTTCAATAAGACGTTTATCTTTTTTCATTTTATTTCTGCTCTTTTATCATTTTTATTAGAAACGCCAAAATTACCCACACTAACTAGGAAGATCTCTTTAAAAGTGATCCAGTAGGGTACTATTATAACTTCAAAGTTACAGCAGCTAAAATCTAATGCCTTAGTGATATTTAGTGTATGGTTTTGTCAGTTGCTTTCAGTTTGTATTACTTTTTCATATTTGTGTGTTTGTGTGTAAACATGCATATCATATGGTGTGTTTGTGTGCATGAGTGTGTATGTGTATGTCTTTCCATCTATGTGTCTGTGTAGGTCAGATGACAACCTCAGTAGTCAGGTCTCTTCTTCCACCCTGTGGATTCTGAGAATGAAGCTCAGGCTTCATGGAAAGGGTCCTTATCTTCTGAGTCATCTTATCAGCCCTTGTATATGTTTTTGAATTGAAGAAAATACAGAGTTTATTATTTTTGGTTGGTTTTTTTCTCTTACAGCTTCCTTTTGCCTCATATTTACTAGAAGCAATACTGGAGAAAATAAATGAAAACAAGAAACTAACTGAAGGATATTTCACAGCTATGAAAGACTTTAGATAATGCTATAGATGCAGTATATATTTATATATGTATGTATCTGTGTTCAAAAATGAGGATTTCATGTGCTGTGCTTGTAAACAGTCCAGGACAGTATCTGCTCCAGCTATCAATGAGTGGCCTCAACACCCAAATAAGAAATCTCTGAAATGAACTGATTGCTGAACAAGTGTAACTAGTTGAACTAGTTTAGTTTGAGTGCATAGCCACTTAAAAGGAAAGTCTAGCATTTGACTGCTGGATAAAAATATTTTCACAAATACAAACTGAAAATAATTTCCTTCCAGAACAAAGAAAAAAGCAAAGATAAGCTTGTCACATACAGATTAGTCTGAATATAAAGAGGGTGGAAATAAATGGCTTAATATTCTAAATTTTATATGAAAACTAGATTTTTGCATAAAATTATTATAAATGACCCTTTGTTATCCAGTAAATGACATAACTGTGTGATGAGCAAATATAAGTAAATTATCTTAACATGAAGGAGGAGCACTGAATGAAGTATTGTGTGGTTGGCTGTATCTGTTCTTATTTACGTACTGGATTATACAGAAGATACTGTGTTTTTCTAGAACTATCTGGCAAAATAAAAACCATTTTTTCCTCCTTTATCTTCTTGTGCAGTCATGTAAACCAGCAAGGGCCAGGAGACCATGTCTAATGTTAGGATAGACCTAGTCCAGCTCCTGCCGTGGTCATCTCGTCCTGATTGTCCCCCTCACTGGACTTCCTCACCGCGTTCTCGCCATCCACTCTCAGTGCCTCTGAGTCACTGAACTTGATGCAGGTTCCTGTCTTTGCAGAATTCTCTGTGTGTTACTTTACTCATGCCTGTCTTCTCATTATTCAGGTTCACTTTGCCAGTTCCCTCCTGTTTAGCACAAAATAATCTGCTTTTAATATAGTCACATTTTTGTTTTATGGTTTATTCTCATTTTTCCTTAAGAATGTAGATTCCATGAGATTAAGGCAGTGGTTGGCAAATAAAGGCCCTTAACTGAATCTGGCCTGCCACATACTTTTATATGGTTCACAGACTAATTTTTTTTTACTTTATTAAACTGTTTAAGAAATACTTTGTAGCATGTAAAATTATCTGAGGTTCAATTTTAATGTCTTATCAATAAAGAGTTATTGAAATTTCGTGATGCTCATTCCTTTGCCCACCACTTGGCACACCTTTAACATTGTGGTCGTGGAGCTGGTGACTGTCAGAGGCTGAATGCAGTACTCTTCTCACTTGGCACTGCTACTCAGCATGCTTCAGCACAGTGACACAGCTCAAGCAGGACTGTCAAGTCACAAATGCTGAATTACTGGAAGCTAAAAAATATTGATACGCTTTTAATCCCAGTACTCGGGAGGCAGAGGCAGGCGGATCTCTGTGAGTTTGAGGCCAGACTGGTCTACAAGAGCTAATTCCAGGACAGGCACCAAAGCTACAGAGAAACCTTACCTCAAAAAATAATTAATACATTTTCAACCTGCCAGAGCCATTAAACCTATAAGACACAGAGCAGGGTGTTTCATTTCGTCGTGCACTGGATAGCAGAATCCTGTGCTGTGTGACACTGTACTAGAGCAGGGTGTTTCATTTTGTCCTGCACTGGATAGCAGAATCCTGTGCTGTGTGACACTGTACTAGAGCAGGGTGTTTCATTTTGTCCTGCACTGGATAGCAGAATCCTGTGCTGAGTGGCACTATACTGACAGTAAAGAGTGCAGTGCACATAGATAACCTGAGTCGGCACTCTTCATGGTGTTACCACTCACCGGACAGTGTCTGTTGGAAAATTACACAGTTTCAGGTATTACAACCTATCACAGGGTTTTGTTATAAAAGTAAAATTAGCCTATCCCGAAAGAAAGAGAAACAGGATACAGCAAGAAAGAAAATGAGATCACCTGGAAAATGGTCCTTTACAATGTTTACCCTGTAACTTCTGAATTTCGTATGTGGCTAGAGCTGCAGAGGGCCATGGGGGTATACAGCAGGCGGCAACTAGTGTTCAGCAGGCCAACTCACTAGACATAAAATTTCTGTAGGAGAGCCCCACCTTGCAAGGCTATTAGGTCACTGACTGTATATAATTGTCTCTGTCCGTAATTTCTCTCTCTCTCTCTCGTGTGCCATTTCATTTCTTGCCCAAGAACAATTTTGGGTGTTTTCCCACTGCTTTTGTATTTATCTAGTGAAAATATTCCATCTATTGGGCACACTTATAGCTGTGGATGGTCAGGAAGATGATTTCTGCTTAATATATTCAACTTTGACAACTAGAAATAATACTAGGATATTTTACATTACTCAGATTGGCATGGGCTTCTCATTCATAAAGACAGCCTTTTGCACAGACAACTGACTTTAGACTGCAGAAAAAATTCAAAACAGGCTGGTTACCACTGAAGATGAATATCTGGTTGCCCTTAGAGACAAACACATGAGGTCATTTTCCCAGGTGTTGTTTGTTGCTGATTCAAGGTCAGAGCTTGAAGGAACTTTAGTCATCACATACTCCTTACCACTCAAGGTCCAGCTAACTAATTGCTATTGTTAAATTTTGAATTTCAATGTAATTTTCTGTCTGGAAACTCTAATCATTTGAGCTACGTGCTTGGCTGAGCTTTACTCACTAATTGGCCAATGAGACCTCCTTTGCCTAAGAGAAACTACATGACTTATCATGTGTTATGAGAATGGGTTGGGCCCTGAAAATGTAATTTATGATTGTCCAGAGTTTGGCTGTGAGAGGAGCAGCAGTGGCTGTGTAGAGCTATAATAAAGGTGACTGGAGGGAAAGAAGTGTGAGAGAGTGAATGAGCGTGACAGTGGATGTGTATGGTCCAAGGAGATGTGACAGAATGTATATAGAAGAGGGAGAGAAATGTGAGGGATGTAAGAAACAGGGATATAAAGAAACAGATGTAGTTACATGAGAGTGGATGAGTGACAGCTGAGTGAATGATGTAGTGTGTGAAGGAATGTGACAGAGCAGAGAGAAAAATGTGTATAGAAGAAAAAAGTAACTGAATATAGAGAGATGTGACTTGCTGCAGAGAGGTATGTATGTAAAGAGAAGTATATGGAGAGACTGTCAAGAAAGAGATTACTTAAATTGATGTAAAAGAGAAGGTTACCTTCAGGAAAGTGTGGGCTTGTTCCTGTTTTCTTAGGTTAACAGCAGAAAGAGTGTGTTTTATTACTTACTTCTCAGATAGGAAAGTCTAGCCCAAGCCATTTTCGCAGATTTTTTTTTACGTTCCCCTGGTGCTGACTGAGGGCTCTCCCACCCCCTGAAGTCAGTAATAAAGGACTTTGCAGATTCAGATAGCAGAGAGAGAGAGAACGAGGGAAACAGTGAGAAAGAGGGTATGCACTTCCAGTTACAAGCAAAAGGACAGAGAAATTTGAAAATGCTGCCCTCCTGGTTTAAAATATGGAGTAAGGAGCCAATAAACAAAGGGCTTTAAGTGACCCTTGGAGATTTGAAAAGGGAAGAAAATATGTTTCCTTTAGAGGAGCCCTGGTACAAACTGATTAGCCCAGCGAGTTTGAACATCCAGATCTAGTAGGGAATAGCTTTTTTGTTTCTTGGGAAGTCTATGCTAATTTCTGAGTAAAACAATAGAAAGCTAAATCAACTTGTTAACATATCATTCATAACTTTATATTCACGTTCATATGTTCATGCAGGTCCTTGATCAGAAGATACACAGAAGGCTGAGTCACTTAATTAACAAACTAAAAATTAAATATCATATAATAATAAAGAAGAAGTAGGAAAAGCAGCTGACAAGTCAGCACAAGGATCAGCAAGATGACTTAGTAGTGTATAAGGTCACTGACTACCAACCCTGTAAACCTGTGATTCCCAGAATCCACATAGAAGGAGAGAACCAACTCCCACAAGCTGTCTTCTAACCACACATGCACTATGACATTTGTGCTCATACCCCACACAAAATGAATGGCTAAAAGGCCACAAAAGTAAAAAGGGACTTCAGAAACAAATTGAAGTAGTTCCTTATTTTGATTAAGGATATCTTCAAAATATCTACTACCAACATTCTCTGAAACAATGGAGACAGCCTGAAGTCAGCAATAATGCAAAGATGTCATTCAGCTCTCAGTGTTCTCTTTAAACCTAATATGAAAACATCTACTCTGCGCAACAAGGTAACAAAAGACAGTGAAGGAAATATAACACATAAAATTGAAAGGAAAGAAATCTGTGTCTAAAATAGCCAAACAGCAGCAAAAATGTTCATTGAGCTGCTAGTGTCCAAGAGCATGCAACAAATCTCAGCTGAGTGTGGTGTTAGTGATAAATGTGTAGAAGCCAATATTGTGATATACTTGGATATGAATTTGACAAAACATCTTCAGTACTTAAATATCAAAGCTATAAAACACATAACAAACCAAAGGTTTAAAGTAAGTGAGTCCTACTAAAATCATGAATGGGGATATTATATATAATAAAATATAACAAAATGTTTCCAAAGTTTAGTTTAGTATGATTATTCTATGATCTATGTGGCAAGCAAAGTAAATATGAAGTACATAAATAGTATGCTACATTTCTAGTCGTTTAGCCATACTAACAAATATATGGTATTGACAAAGGAATAACAGGCCAGTGGAAAAAATAGAAAGCCAGGAATATGCCCAACTGATTGTAGGCAAAGGCTCAAAAATTCTGTAGAGGCAAAATAGTCACTTCGACAAATTTTAGGAAGCAACTGGACATCCTTACGTTAAAAAAAATAGAATTTAACCTTAACCCCACATATTGGGATACAGATGAAGAGAGAGTAAAGAGACTATTGACAAGCTTCTGGGTGAGGAGGCATCCTTGTTCCCTAAAAGTGTAGCCCACACTCCAGTGGAAAGCCATATATCCAAGAATACTTGAAATGGACAGCACAATTTATTTTGATGGGCTTAATCAAAAACAAAAAGAAAAATTGGATGGGTAGTGAAAGTATGAATCTGGGAAGAATTTAATATGATCAAATATATATTCTCAAATATACAGATGTACATACCATACATACATATATATGCATACATATGTCTATACAGTAAGACACTCTCTTGTGCTACCTAAGTATCTGTAACTGTATAACCATCACTCTGGTGTCCTCCTCCATCATTTCTTACATTATGAGACTGTCTCTCAGTGAACCTGGAACTCAATATTTCTGCCAGATTATCTGGCCAGCAAGCCCTCAGAATAGACTCTCCCTGTCCCCGCTGAGGTTACAGCTCTGCCTGGCTTTTAGGTGAGTGATCAAAATTTGAACACAGGTCCTCATTCTTACACCACAAGTAATGGTGTACCTCTGAACCCTCTCTCCAGCTTTAGTGTTAATGCTTTGTTATTTATTTAAAAGACATTGTCTCAAAATGAGCCATACATTTAAGCATAAGATGTGAAAGACAACATGAAAGAAAATCTTCCAGGACCCAAGGTTTAGTGAGGAACTCCAAGACATACACCAAAAACACGCTCCAGTATAGAAAAACCAGCCAATGTCATCAAAATTTAAAACATTTGTTCAGGGAATAACAAGCTATAGATATATTCTCTCCTTGTCCAAATCATGTCTGTCAACCACATAGCTGACAAAGGACTCATGCTGAAAATAAAGAATTCTCAAAGCTTAAAAATAATTAAACAATAGAACAATGCTATGTGTAGCCTTGAATGGAAGCTATTTGCCAGACAAAGGTGGTCATATGTTTAGAATGCAGGATGAGGTGAGGTGGCAAATCCTGTCATTAGCACTGGCCCCTCTGCTCCTATTAAAAGTTCTGCTCACATTCATTACTCCTCAAAATTATGTAGGATTCTGTCCAATAGCACAAGTGATCCCTGGGTTTGGAGGTCCCAAAATGAATATAGGGGGTGAGAAATTTATAACCACATTGAGAAAGCCTTTCTCTGTGCCCTCAAATAACTATAAAAACCAAACAGGAAGGATGAGTAGCTGGAACCCCTTCGAGAGAGCCCTTTACTGGCCTTAATGTCCGTGTTCAGAAGAGCCATGAAATTCACCAGCAGAAGAGTTGCTATTTTCAGTCCTACATCCCTGTGCACATAACTGCCTGTGGTAGTAACACAAAATTTAGGAGTGGTTTAGTATAATAAAAATGATTTCTTGTACAATGAAATTTTTCATCAAATACATGATTTTTTTAAACCTTCTTGCAATAAACATGGACATGCAAGTATCTCTGTAGTATACATTGACTTGGAGACCTTCAGATAAATACCCAGAAATGGTATTTCTGAGTCAGGTCATGAAATTCCTTGGACACCATTGTCTACTGCAGCACTGCTTTCAACAGTTGAAACTGTGAAACTAACCTTGGTCTCCAGCAAGAGTGGAATGGTTAAAGAAAAAGTGATACATGTATAGATATGCACAAATATATATGTAATACTGTATATGTGATACATGTTTGTGACTATGATATATGTAATATACACACAGACATATTGGAATTGTACTAATCATAACAAAGAATAAAGTTACCTTGTCTGAAGAAAATGGGTGCAACTTATAATGTGCCTGTTAAAGAAATTAAGCCAGCCTCAGAAACAAAAATGCCATATATTTCTCTTATTTATGATTCTGAGGTCTATATAGATCTTATATAGATAAAATTGTGTGTTTGTATATGATTTGAAAACAGAAGTAAAAACATCTTGGGGAACAAAGGGAAGTAATGGTGGGGCGATGGGGAAAACACATTCACAATAAATATATATTTTATAAAAATTAAAATAACATCAATAAAGGCTTTCTTGGACAATCTTCTAATATTTAAATAAGGAAGTATGCATTTTGTTGTTTTCTGTTCCCAGTTTTTCTTTCCGTAGACCAGTCATTTCTTTGCTTTTGAGTGCTCAATTCACAAAAACAAAACACTGGTTCCTTTGATGCCACGCTGGTTTTCTTCTTTTTAAGACATTGAAACTGAGACTAGCTGAAAGGAAGGCAAGTGTCCTGCCTCAGGTCTTCAAGGCTCATGACAGAAAACATAGCTCTGTTCTTTCACCTTCTGGCATTTGGGACTCTTATTACCAGTAGAGGAAAAGTTAGAAACTTCACTTTTGCCTCACCCCACTCTTGATTTGAAGAAATATACCCTTCACACACGCATATACCTGCTTAAGGTGTTCTTGGCCAAGACATAAGTGAGTTTTGCAGGTTCCTTCCTTGTATGAAATCAAGCTACTAGTATTCAACATACAGCAATAGGAAAACATCTTCCTGTGGCTTCCTCTGGTTAGGAAATCAGTACTTTGGAATTTAACCCACGACATGATCCTTATAAATAGACATTCCTTAATTACCATTGTGATTCTTTATCTATTAGTCACAGAAGGACGCTCAAACCAGAATATTAAAGCTAAGCCATTTTTCATTTTATGAAATTTGTTTTTGAAATTGTTTAACATTCACAAAAAGTTGTGAAGACTGGGCATGGTGACACATGCCTTTAATTACAAAACTCTGGTGTCAGAGGTAAGAGCTTGCTCTGAGTTTGAGGCCAGATGGGTCCACATAGCAATACAGGCCAGATATGACTATAGAGAGAGAGTCTATCTTAAAAATAAATAAAGAAAAATAAAAAAGAAATACAGAAAAGTTACAAAAGTCACAGTTTGGTAGTAGCTTTTACTAGTCTGTCCACAAGATACAACCTTGTATAGCATATCGTCAAAAGCCAGAAACTGAACCTAGAACAATATTATAGGTATAACCGTAAATGGGGGTAGAAAGATAGCCGGGTTAGTGTGATAGCTAGTGTTAATAGTCCACTTGACCACCTAGAATCACCTAGAGAGGTAGCCCTGGTGAAGGACTACCTACATTGGGTTGTGCAAATCTGGGAGATTGCCTTAGGTGAACTGATGTGGGATGATCCATCACATTGTTATTTTTTGTCAGGGTGTTTTAGTTACAGAAAAAGAAGCTAGAACAGTTGGTAAAACACCTCAGAAGTATGAGGACCTGAGTTTGAAACCCATGTTTAAACCGATCTGACCATTGTTGTGCACGTTTCAGATCCCTGCATGATGGCGGAAAATAGAAAATAATCCCATACTAGTTCATAATTATGTATAATAAAAGTTTCTGTATTTAGAGAAGACTCACAGATTACTGTCCTAGATCACAATCCTCTGCATGAATGGAGAACAGGAACAGAGAGTAAGGTCAGGCTTTACAGCTGCATTTATAGTATAAGAGACCACAGCCAAGTGGGCTGGTATCTTCAAGGCTATTTATTGGCTGAAGGAGCTGAAGGAGCTCCCACAGCACCTGCCCCTTATGTTTAAATAATAGAGTTTTTTGGTTTTTTTTTCCTTTTTTAGAATTGGAAAAGGCCTCTACTTTCTACTACAAAATTTACAAAGAATTTATGGAAATGGTCATCAAAAGAACAAATAACCCAATAAAAATACATGATAAAGACTTAACCAAAAACTCTCAACAGATGAATCTAAAATGACTGAAAGACATTTAAAAGATGCTCACATCCTTAGCCATTAGAGAAATGCAAATCTGAGATTTTATTTTATACCAGTAAGAATGGCCAAGATTAAAAC
>JAQHUG010000238.1:1339059-1358906 GCA_028555095.1 Dicrostonyx torquatus | reverse complement strand
AGGCATATGGCAGTTGTCAAGGTTAATAAAAAGAAGAAAAGAGCCCACATGCTTTGGATAAGATGATTGACATCTGAATACCAAATCTACAGGATTCCCAGAAGAGATTAAAGGGAGCTTTTTGGTTTATCAAATCCCTGGAGAGGAGAGATGTTGGAACCGTGTGCAAAGGTCATGGCAGAGATCTATTGAGCAGCCTGAGACCAGGCACTGTGGAAAGCCAGGTGGAAATGTCATCAAGCTGGTTGTAGAAGAGATGCTGTCTGTGTAGTTCCTTCTTAGGGGTATCAGTATAGGTACTCCTTCTTCATAGCCAGTTCTTTGGACCAAAGTCCATGAGCCCCGGTGTACCCTTCTTTACCCTTAGGAGTGTCCCCTTTATCCTGAATGGCATGGAGTCTTTTCATTCACAACACTGCAGGTGAGAGAAGAGTAGGGGGAGTTGACTCTTCTCAGCACTGACAGCAGGGCACTGCACTTTGACACTACAAGCCCCAAGTTCCAGGACCAGATGACCAGAGCTTGGATTGCTTTGACAAGACCTGACAATCTACCTCCTGGCATTGTCTCCAGAGTGGCTCTAAAATATTGTACAACATTGATTTGTTTGTAACTCCCGTGTTTCAAAGATTTTATTTCCCCTTACATTTTTTTGGTCACTATGAGAAGAGATGGTTATAACTTTAACCTTATGATCTTTATGATATTATAGATTCATGGACCACTGAACTGAAGTCCACACTGGCAACATCTCCTCAATTCAGAGCATTTCCTACTACCCCTCACTACATTATCTTAGTTCCAGTCTCTGTGGCAACCGAAGACCAGTTGTCTTCCAGGATTTTCCAAGGATTTGGGAGATAATATTTGAAAATTGCTAGTCTGCCATGTGTAAGTGTCCACTACCTTACTCCCATGTGTATGACTTACTGGGGAGTGGGAGGGTTGGCTACCAACTGAACTATGCACTAGGAAGTACATTAATTAGCTTAATTACTCAACAGCTCTGTAAGAAAGATTATTCTCATCTGTTAGCATGCCCACAACCCTACAACAAAATTGTGGGCAAGCCAACCGCAGGACTCTGAAACCCTTTGTTAGTATGAAATCCTGCCTTCGATGCTTCACACCAAATATGAAATTTCTCAGATCTCATACAGTCTTTGAGTCTCTCAGGAGATTAGGTCCGGTGAGAAATTATTGAGTTTACATTTATCTTTGAGGCCATAGTGTCAAAAAGCTTGTGACTGACTCTAAGAGACAACCCTTGTTAGCACACAGCAGAAAGTGGTCCTTCCTTCCTCGTAAGAAGATCTAGGCTTTGTTTCCTATACATGAGAATAAACAGGTGAACAAGAAATATTTTTAAAAATACTCCAAGATTGATACACAAATTCATAACCAATTTGCCCTGCCCATTGTAACTTGAATTGATATTTTCCTACTGGCAAAGCCCTCTATTTACTTCTTCAAGTGTTACTAAGTCTGGTCCCACCTCCTAGATTTCTACGACTTCCAAATTAATACTTTCTTTTAAAATAATGTTCATGTTTTGGTATCCCTAGCTATAAAATCATTGTGTCAAAAGCATTACTGGGCCTCTAGATGTGTGGGTAAGCTGGGAAGCTTCTGAATACCGGTGTCTGGACTCTGTTCGGTGATTCAAACATCACAGCAAGGGTAGCTTTATGATCCATCTAGACACCTCAGTGTTTGGAAACCTCACTGTCCAAATCACTATGATTGATCCTGGAGCTCGAAGAGGGCAAAAATAGCATACTGATTTATGCACAGGTGTTCCTTTAAAATGCCCTGGTCTGTGAAAATCAACTCAGATATAACTCAGCCCTGGCTTTTCAGCGGAAACTAAGTGTGAGCAGTTTCTTATGAATTATTTGTCACTACCCCCTTCTTTTTTAAACGGCATGGTGTGCTGTGTGAGCCTTTGCCTCATAAGTGTGTCTTTGGCACGTGCTTGTAATATTACTGAGATTTCTTAAAGCTTTATACTAATTTCAGGAAGTTGAACTGTCCTGTGTTTGTAATCTCTTGAAAGAGTCACCATCAAGAGGCGTAGGCCTGCAGCAGTTAGGGAAATCGATCACCCTGTGCATTAGGGAGCACTTGTCAATTGAGCACCTCCCTCCATTAAAGGGATAACCCCCACGGAGCTGTAGAAAGTTCTTTGGTGTAAGAACATTAAAAACAGTTCCCATCAGACAAAAAAAGAAAAGAGAAAAGGAAAGAAAAAAAACGTTGCTTTTTCTTCTTGAAAAGTGCCTTAACTCTTCAAGGTTTTTTGCTTATTTCCTAAAATGAGATTCACGAAATGGTTTGATGGACTTCCCACACAGGACTCACACCAGTACTATCAAATATGTCACTTGCCCTTCAATTAGAATAGAGACAGGCAGACAGACAGAGACAGAGCCCCCATACCCACATCTTCAATCAATGGACGATAGAGCCAGAAGAGCTGATGGCAGAGTTTTAGTCTAAAAGCTGGTGATGCTTCAGTTGTATGTAAAGGCAGCAGACAATGTGCCAGTCCAAGAGCCTAGGGTAGGGGAGTCCCCTCTTAAATCACCATTTTTGTTCTATTCACGTGCTTTATTGATTGAACAGGGCCCATTAGCAGGGCAATCTGCTTTCCCCAGTCTAATTCAAATGAAAGTCTCATCTAGAAATAGCCACACCGGCAGCCCAAGGTAATGTTTAGGTCAGTACTCCATGGCCCACTCAACTGCATGCATAGAATTAGCCATTCACCTGTTCTGATACTAGTAACATTCACTCCAACTTCAAGTTCAGTATGTCTTGGGTAGGCCCCATGACAACATGGGTATTTTTTTTAGAAATTTTAAATCCTCCTCATTGTTGATTCAGTAGCTCTATTAAAACCCCCTTTATGGGTGGAAAGGTAGTGGAGTGGCTAAGAGTAGCTGCTGCTCTTTCAGAGGACCCTAGTTCAAGTTCCAGCACCTGCATGGTCTAGGGGATCTGAAGTTACCTTCTGGCCTCTACAGGTACCACATACACATACACATGCCAGCAAAAATACTCACTCATACACATTAAAATCTTTTTATAATAATTCATTTATTTTTATTTTATGTTCATTGCTACTTTGCCTGCATGTAGTCTGTTTCAGGGATTACCCTGAAACAGGAGTTACTGACAGTTGTGAACTGCCATGTGGGTTCTGGGAACTGAACCTGGGTTCTCTGAAAAAGAAGACAGTGCTCTTAACTGCTGAGCCATCTTTCCAGCCCCCCACCTCGTTAAAAATTTTAACACACCTTTTATATGTGTATTACTTGTACGGATAAGAATAAAATCTTGGCTAGTAATATCTATTTATCATCTGTCTGTCTGTCTGTCTGTCTGTCTGTCTGTCTGTCACCTATCTGCCTACCTGTCCCTCTGGATTCAGGGTTCTGAATATCGACCAAGAAAGATAAAAGTAATCTCTGTCATCAGAGAGCGACTGTCACAGGGCTTGCGGTTGCTAGAAGCTGGCCTTACTGTCTACTTTTCAAACAAACAACTTCACAAGATACAAGGATCTAAGAAGACTACTCTGTGACTACTGTAAGATAGAACAGGACCCTCTCTGATCTTATGTTTGAACATGGATGGTAATATAGCTATCTTATCACCTTACTTCACCCTATAACAACTATTAGACATAGCTGTAAACTTTCACTTGGCCCCACAGCCAAAAAATGACCCAAGTGATAAAAATGGTCCCAGCATATCTCCATACTCACTCACAAGTGTGGCTGCTGCGTTCTCCACCAGGGACCTGGCTCACTCCAGGCTTCTCCCTTCATGCGTAGCAGTAAGTGAGACATCCAACCATGAGGACCCTTTTCTTTCAGCACTAAGTCCAGAGCACAGACTTGCTTCCTGAAGCATCTACCAGAGTCTATAGCAAGTTCTCTCTGGTAAGTCCGCTTCAAATGTCCTGTGGCTCTCCATGATGAGCATTTTATTTTCATTGCAACAAGTCATGACTCACTCTTTTAACTCTAGTCCTGTTCCCAGTAACCCTTGACAAAAATGGACCTTTGCAATTCCTTACGTGTCTTTTGGCCATTTGAGATTCTTCTGTTTAGAATTCTCTGTTTAGATCTGTACCCCATTTGTAATTGGATTACTTGGTATTTTAATGTCTAGTTTCTTGAACTCTTTATACATTTTAGAGGTCAGTCCCCTGTCCGATGTGAGGTTGGTGAAGATATTTCTTTCATTCTGTAGGCTGCTGTTTTGTCTTACTGACTCTGTCCTTTGCCTTACAGGAGTCTACAGTCCACGACTCCAGAGAAAATAGGTAACAAGGATAACTCAATGAGAGACATATGTGGATCCTCCTGGAAAGGGAAATAGACAAGATCTTCTGAGAAAACTGGGAGCGTGGTGGGAGAGAGAAGGAAGAGCAGAAAGGGAAAGGAAGGGGAGAAGGAGAGGGGGGAAGAGAACAAGAGGAAACAGGATGGTTAAGATGGGGGAAGGACAGAGAAGGAAAGCAAGGAAAAAGATTATCTTGATTGTAGGAGTCATTATGGGGTTCGAATGAAACCTTACACCAGAGAAATTTCCAGGAATCCACAAGGATGATCCCAGCTAAGACCCTAAGCAATAGTGGAGAGGGTACCTGAACTGGACTTCCCTGTAGTCAGATTGATGACTACATTGATTGTCATCATAGAACTTTTATTCAGCAACTGATGGAAGCAGATGCAGCAATCCACAGCTAAGTTCTGGGCTGAGCTTCCAGATACCAGTCCAAATGGGAGAGCAGCAATAATATGAGCAAAGGGGTCAAGACCATGATGGGGATACCCACAGAAACAGCTGACCTGAGCTAGTGGGAGCTCACTGACTATGGACTGATAGTGGGGGAACCTGCATTAGATTAAACTAGGCCCTCTGAATGTAGGTGACAGTTGTTTGGCTGGGGCAGACTGTGGGGCCACTGGCAGTGGGACCAGGACTTATCTCTAGTGCTTGGAATAACTTTTTGGAACCCATTCCTTTTGGGGGGATACCTTGCTCAGCCTAAATATAACAGGAAGGCCTTGGTCCTGCCTAGTGATTTGCTTTCTTGACTCCCCATGGGAAGATTTACCCTTTCTGAGGAGTGGATAGGGGCGAGGTGGAGTGGGAAGAGTGGGAAGAGGGGAGGGAGTGGGTACTGCGATAGGTGTGTAAAATGAGAAAAGATGCTTTTAAAAATTAATTAATTAAAAATTTAAAAATGCCATTCTAATTAAAACAAGAATCATGCATAATTTTACTCTTAAAAAAAGACCTTTGTTGAGAGTCAGCTGAGGACTTCTCTGTCTGCACCAAGACCCTCAAACCAGTGTTTGTGCACACATCTGAACTTCCTCTCTTCTGTTCTGTATCTGCCCTCATCAGAGTGAAAAATCCACACTATACAGGAACTCTGATATTTCTGTGAAGGTCTCTTTAATTGGGCTCATTTTGCTTCCTAGAAATGGAGTACACTGGGAGTTGTTATTTGATGTAATTTAATTTTTTTCGTGGTTAAATTATTTTCCAACTTTATAGCACATGATGCTTTGGCCTGAGCACTTGCCATGAGCGTCTGGAATGCTGTTTGTCTACAGAGTGAAAGTCTCTAAGTACAGGATGGGCAAACTTCTGACAGTGCTCCCTGCAGCCAGCCTTGGGAGTGAGAAAGTCCAGAATCCCTCCTAAGATGAGGATTCTTGGGAGAACCTTTTCCTTGGGCAGCCAGAATCTTTCTCCCGCAGGACTGAGGTAACTGAGTAATTCAATGTTTGTAGGAGAGCTTTGTTTGAAGAACCAAGGTTGGGATGACACACCAGTAAAGGGTTTGGGAGTCCTGAGGTTTTGGTTTTGCCAGTTCAGCCTTTCTGTAACTGCACTACATGCCAATCCCTAAAGCTAGCAAGTGACACTGAGCTGCAGCCCTGTCTGGCACACAACTGAATGTATGCTACCCTTCTCCTAAGGTAATTCTGGGTCTAGTTTATGTGTTCTTGAGACTACCTTTGTTTTGTTTTGTCTGACTGTTCCTACATACTGTTGTCTGGTCTCTTTGGCAAATTTTGAAGACAAAGTTACAGACATACCATCCTTGTAAGTAGAACCATTTAGTTTCTGCGAGATCACCTCAACCTAGAGTGCCCTTCTTCCAGACCAACTTCTGCTCCCTCCACCATGTTCACTGAGCACAAAGCTCGCTGTATACTGGTCCTTACAGGAGAGATTCACAAGCGACTGTGTGGACCTACAGGGGTCATTTTGTAAGCTTTGGACAAAAATGGAATTGTCCATTTGACACGTAGCTCTATTGAAAATAGAGGAGCCTCTGCCTCCCGAGTGCTGGGATTAAAGGCGTGCGCCACCACCGCCCAGCTAAATTATACTACTTTTCAGACCCTAAATTTAATTTTAGATATGAGGATGATTAGATCTATTTAGAAAATATCTTTAAATACCTCATCAGTCACTGAGTACATTTAGATGAGAAAGAAGACAAACAAATCTATTACACGTGATTTCTCGTGTTTTTATTGTTTATTATGTGTATGATGGGGGTACACGTGTGCCTCTCCACGCACACATGGAGGCCAAAGAACAACTTTGTCGAGTTAGGTTCTCTACTTTCACCTTTACGTGGGTTCCAGGGATCAAACTCATGACACCTGTCTTGTACTGCAAGAAGTTTTGTCCACTCTACAATCTTAAAATAACAGTAAATTAAAATAGAAATATTTTGGGTGATGTAATAAAACACTTAGCACAACAGTTTTATGGAACAAGGCTTGCAGAGCAATAAAAGATGAGATTGACTAGACTTTCCTAAATTTTCCAACGTTTAGGAAAGTTGGTATGAAACTTTGCCTACTGAATTATTATGTAAAATTTACTTTGGGTAAATAACACAAGTTAAACACACTGGCATGATTATCTCTCAGCCACTTATCACTTTCGAATGCAAAGGACAGTATTATGAATGAGCACAATAACTAGAAAAATCATTGTGAATCCAAAGATTTTCCAGGAATTTGACATCCACAAATATTTCCTTTCATTCATGGAGGGTGTATTTTAGGAAGGCTTACTGATGAGAATGAAGTTCTCACTGCAGTCTAGTTGTCCTGGGTTTCCCTATGGAGGCAGTGTGTGTATGTGTGTGTATGTGTGTATGTGTGTGTATGTATGTGTATGCGTGTGTGTATGTGTGTGTATGTGTGTATGTGTGCATGTGTGTGTGCGTGTGTTTGCATGTGTGTGTATGTGTGTGTATGTGTGTGTGCGTGTATATGTGTGTGTGTGTGTGTGTGCAGTTGTGGGAGTCAGGATTGCGGGGTTGAAATCCCTGTATTGCAAGGGAAGAACGTTAGAATGAACTAAGACTAACGAATCAGAGTTGAGGAATCTGGTTAGCTCAGCTGAGAGCACCCAGAAGCAACGACTCCAGTAGCAGTGAGCGCAACTACCGGCATCTCAGATCTTGGCTTCCAGTAACAGTGCTTCCTGAAATATAGGCTAATCCGAGAAATGGAGCAAAAACATACAGGAGATGTGCCTCAAAACACCAAGTAGTACCAGAAAGAGAAGAGATGCTTCAGAAAAGAAAATGTGTCAATGGGAGTATGTCAGAGGAATGTAAGAACCAACCTGAGGGTTTTAAGAGCACTATAATCAACCAAATAAACAGACTGACCATGGTGGTACATGTTTATAATCACAGCACTCAGGAGGCTGAGGCAGGAAGGTTGGGAGTATGATGCCAGGCTAACTATATAGTCATCTTAGGGTACATAGCTAGTCTCTGTGTCAATCAATCAATCAATCAATCAATCAATCTAACAACACTTGATTGTAACCCATTGTATAAAGTAAATATTTATAAGCCCAAATAGATAGAAACAAGTGCTTAAGAAAACTAGTGAATGAGAGTGAGTCCTCTCTGAATGAATGCCAAATAACCTCCTGCATGCCGTGTTAATGGAACTCGCCTTGAGATGGGGTAAGATTTACCCTTGTGCTTTTCCTCCCCAGAATGCCAAAGCCCAACTGAAACATGGGGAAGACATTAGGCAAAGACCAGGGGCAAATTATCCAACAGCCCTCAGGACTGCTGTGGTGGCCAGAAACAAGCTGGAGGATGTCATACCCAAGAACAGGTGACAGTGACATCATAACTAAACATATGGTGTCTAGGTGAAATTCTGGGTTAGCAAAAGGACCTTGGGGGCTCAGAGTGCAGTGCAGCTGTTGTGTGCTTACTCAGCATGTGCAGGCACTGGGCTTAAGTCCTTGGTACTGAAAACGGGAATGAGATATTAGGTATTAAGACGGGAAATTTAAAAGACTGCATAAATAAAAATGTATCAATACTGATTCGCTGATTCTAGCAGATGCGTTACCCTTCCAATCCAAAGTCCTTTTCCTTGAAGGCTGAATGCTGGAGTAGGCACCTTGGCACCCTCACTGAGCTCTCTGGACCTCCCCTGGGCAGAGCGTTCTTCCTCACTGCAGCAAGTGTTCAACTCTGAGCTGTTCCTGGCAGTGTCTGTCTGGAGGGCACAACCAAGCCTGCGGTCCAGGCAGATGGCCATTGCCCGTTCACGTGCAATTCATTGACGAGATTCAGATGTGTGTTTCCTCGGTGTAATTCTTGGTTTTTACTTTGCACCTTAGTATTTGTTTTAAAATCCTCATTCCATGCCCCTCCCTGCAAAAACAAAACAAAACAAAACCCACATTGTTTTTAAAGGGCATAGATTCTCCGAAAAGACTAAGTATTTCTCTAATTGACCTCAAGATGGCAGACTTGAATAAAAGATATTTCCATTCTAAAGCCCTGGCTTTTCAATAGCTCTCTCTGAAGCTGGACTTAGGAATCACCTCACTA
Source organism: Dicrostonyx torquatus (assembly GCA_028555095.1). NCBI lineage: Eukaryota > Metazoa > Chordata > Mammalia > Rodentia > Cricetidae > Dicrostonyx > Dicrostonyx torquatus. Next base: position 1,349,986 of record JAQHUG010000238.1, on the reverse strand, counting down.
TTTCTTTCTAGATTTTAAAGCAACATATCCAAACTTCTTCTGCATTTTCTTCCTTGATGGTCTATTACAAGGACAAAGCTTACTCAAATTTCTTCCTAGGACATTGAAGCCAGTTGGAAAAATCAAAAGGGATCTTGAAACGGAGTAAAACGGGAGAAACTCAAGTTACGGGAAGACATGTGTCTTGGCTAATGCTGCTCCCTGCAAAGCTGGGCTCCATTCTTAGGGACACTACGGACACTTTGACCTCGAAAGACCTCACAGCACAGCTGGAGCTGACTGGACTGCGCCCGCAATGACGTGATGGTGAGTATTTCTTTTGGATGCTTTGAGCTCTTGTGCCATGAACATCACTAAAAAAGTAAACGACAAAGAACTCTGGCTGGTGACTTAGGTCACCAGTGTCTGAAGAGTCCCCAGAATGAGTAAAGCAATGCTTTTACTCAACTTCATCTTTTAAAAGTCTGACATATGTTGTTGCCTTTCTTTGACTGGGAAGGCAGGTTAATAGGACATGAGATCCGGGTGTTTCAAGTTCACATCTAATTCTGCTTCTCCTGGTCATTTCTGAACCATTTCTGTAGGATAGGATTATGATAATTCCCAAAGATGCAGCTGAGAAGATACTAAGTTTAATTTAGGACAAAAGACAAATAGACCACACACACACACAAGGTGCAGTTACACCAAAAGCATGCATATAGATACTGACTTTCTTACAGCCTCATGGGCTGATGATGAGGGAGAAGACACCATGAAGAAAGGTGAGTGCTTCCAAGGCTGCTCTGGGTTATGGACATCAAAACGACACAGGATTCAGAAGGAAACTGAGGAAATGCCCATTCATCGTTTAGACCTCGTGCGATATTTACTCAGAAGCAGGTGAATACAGCTGCCCTCTGTCTGCAGAGATACTGAATAGAGATCAATTGGTTCATTGTTTTTGTCGAACTCCAAGGCACATAACCCTAGTATCTAAAAACCACATAGTCAGAGAAAGGCAGTTGACTTTTGCTGTGGAGAGCAGACTAAGTGGGCTCAGCTGGGAATTGGGAATGCCTTCTCTTTTCCGAGAAGCGTTCCTTTTAGAAAACTCTTTACAGGGTTTCACATTCAAAACAAGCCCTTCAGTTGGCCAGTCTTTTCCATGTGTGTTCTTTCTGCTGCTGGGGTCGTTGCTACATTGATTTATAGGCTTGCTTTCCTGAATGGCAAACCCAGGAAGACCCGAAATCTCACTGGACGCTGAACGAAACAAGCCATCTTTATCAAATGAGTTCAAGAATACATCAAAGGGCTGTTCTCAGTAAAACACAAGCATCGCTGATGTCAGTGAACACTGGAGGGCAGTCACACACAGAACATGATGTCTCTTTCCCCCTTAAACTCTTAATGAAATGAACTAATCATGTTGTACCCCAGTTCTCTGCATTGAAGGTTATTTCCCCAGTATTCTACCGTTTCAGCCAAGAGACGAGCTCCATTCACTCCCATTTTGTTGTAGAATGACCAAAGTGTGCTTCTTTCTATTTGTGTCCTCAAATCAGAGCATCCTGCTTTGAGAACAGCAGGAAAGATGACCTGGGGTTGTCCGGGCTATTTTCTGGTTACTGGGATGTGTTGCAGCATGGATAGGGCTTGAGGGGATGTGGCTTCTGGTTGGCAGCTCTATTTGGATTGTGTTCTCCTTGAAACCATTGTTTCAAGGCAAAGCAGTCCTGTGGGGAAGAGGTCATGAGAAGCAGCACAGGAGAAGTGAGGAGACCTGCATCCCTGTGGTGCTGGAACAGATGGAGGACAAGCAAGGCCAGAACTGGCCATTCTCCAGATGGACACGACATGAGTCCCTGTGCGTAGCCAGCTCCAGAAGGACACACAACAGCATCCAGGCCCTGGTTTTCCACCCTTGGCGCAAGCCTGGATGATGCAGTTAGTCTCAAGGACCATAGCCACCTTCATCACTCTGGTACCTAGGGCAGGGAGGGGCACTACAGACCAACCTCGAATAGGAGAGTATCACAGCACTCAAACTTTGGAAAGCTACAAGCTTATACAGAGCACAGAAGAGATCAAAAGTGATAAGGATCTGATAGTTCTATCCTGGAAAATAGTTAAATAATAATCACTGACTGTATAGGGTTCCTGCTGCAATCAGACAGTGTTAAAAATCAATCCCTGGTGGTGGTGGTGGTGCATGTCTTTAACCCCAGCACGCAGGAGGCAGAGGCAGGTTCTTCATGAGTTCTAGACCAGCCTGGTCTACAAACCAAGTTCCAAGACAGCCAGAGCTATTACACCCTGTCTTGGGGGAAAAAAGTCATTCAGTCTTTGTGAAGATCCTATGTACTATGTACCCCAATCCTCTGCATTTCACAGTAGTCCCTGGGGCAAAAAGATGCTAAGTGACTCTGCTAAGGACATCCTGGCTCTAAGTACCACACCTGAGAGTGAGCCCAGGCATCTGCTCCTCACAGAATGAGAAACACGATGCTTCTTCTGGAATGAAAGGAAATGATTTTGAGTTTTAGTACCTGGGTTTTCCGATAAGCCAGCTGAATACCTACATTACATATTTGCTGCAGGGAAAATGCTGCTCTACATTTACTCGACTAATTTGAAATTCCTGTTTGGATTTTTACCTGTATCTCAGCTCTACTTCCTGTCTTCAAGAACTGTTTTATTTTAACGTTTATACATCTTTTTGTAGAAATCAAACACCACTGGTGGAGACTCTCATCTTTCTGATCTTTTTAGCATTGGAGATGTCTGGCATGGAGTCTAAGCGAAGAATGTGTTCAACAAATATTTACCAGCTATTTGAGCAGCTTCAGTAAATATTTTGAGTAACTATTTCTGATGGGTGAAAGGCTCATCAGCCAGAAGTGCTCGTCGTACTTTGAATCATAACAGGAAAGCAAATTGTGTAAATTTTTTAAAGGATGAGAAAGCCCATAAGATAAGATTTATTTTCATTGTGAGTACATTATTAAGACTCATTGATGGTTTCCTAGAAGTCCATATATCTAACAGAATTATGAATAACAAATTCTGTTCCCCCAATAGCCTAAGTGCCTGCATAACTATCTTATTTCTGCTTTCCAGCAACTCTTATTATTCACATTTTACAGACGAATATGCTGAGTTTCGAGGTGGGCAGGCACCTCACAGAAGTGAGCAGAATTGGAATGTTTCTGGTTCTAAAACCTCCTTTCTTTCTACTATACATTATCAAATCAAGAATTCATTCTAGCCAAGCTCACAACAGTAACAGTAACACAAGACTCAGGATTTGACGTGGTGGATTGAAACAGTGTGTTTTATTTCCTTACAAAAGGCAGTGAGGAGATTTCTGGCTGTTGTCCAGGTTCTCACCTGTGCTGAGAGGTTTTCCTGGCCTTTCCCTCAGAGCTGCAAGATTCAGGGGAAGAGAAAGGAACATAGCATTTGCTCAAATCCAGAAGCTTGCCTGGAAACTCCATGGCAGATTGGCCAAGCGGAGCTTGGAAGGAGAAAGGAGGAAGGTTTGGTGTAAACTTCTGAGCAGTATCTGGACACAGCGTTTTCTGGTTCACTTGTGAATCGCCACAAAACCACTGCTGCAGATTCCTGGGCAATGATCTGGGCTCATCTCTTAGAATAGATTCTTAGTCAGAATAACTGAATTTTTAAAAATATGATTGGTTAGATATTTTATTGATTTTACTGAGCTATTCATTTTTTTCTCTGCTCCCCTCCCTCTCTCTCCTCTCCCCTTCTACCCTCTCCCATGGTCCCCACGATCCCAATTTACTCATGAGATCTTGTCTCTTTCTATTTCCCATGTAGATTAAATCCATGTATGTCTCCCTTAGGGTCCTCATTGTTGTCTAGGTTCTCTAGGATTGTGATTTGTAGGTTGGTTTTCTGTGCTTTATGTTTAAAAACCACTTATGAGTGAGCACATATGATAATTGTTTTTCTGGATTTTTGAGGGAGCCCGGCTACCTACTGGCTACCTTGGTCCTACCTGGTCCTGAAGAGGACCTGCTGCAGCTCAAGGCCACAGCACTATGGTCACTGGAGTTTTCTTTTGTCTGTTTTTTGTTGTTCAGGTGGCTTGGAGAGAATGTCAGACAAGGAATCAGAGGGTGATGTCTGTCCCTGATCTACTGCCCACTGAGAGCCCAGAAGTACAACCATAAGACCCTCAAGCTTTTGTTCATTCCTATTAATACAAGATAGGGGTAGTTTTCATTCCTGTTTATCTAGGTCACAGAAGGTACAATCAGCACTCTGAAACCATGGAAATTTTACATACAATGAAGGGTTATTAACATCACTTGGTACAATGAGACCATCAGATTCGGTGACTGTGCCAACTCTTGGGTAACAGGATATAAGCCCCGAGTCTGGGGCTGGATTCTCCCCACCTCTGTCTCCTCAGAACTGATGCAATAGCTGATTTGCCTAGTATTAACACATTTCCATAGTGCGTTGCCACATTGAGCCTGCAACTCTCTTCATCTTTGCCCACTTTTGTTGCTGCCATTGAAGGCCCCATCTAAACTCCCACCTTGCACTGAGTCATCATGTCATGACATCTCAGGGTCCCTTTGACTGTGGCAGTTTAAAGTAGGAATTTAATAAATGTTTGTTCAAAGAATAGGAAAGTAAAATGATGTGCTTAAAAATTGATGGAAGACAACCTTAAGCCAATAAGTTCTGGCCCTGTACCCTATGTCTAATTGTCACTAGGACACCACCAGTATGTCCACCAATGATACCCAAGGGATGGTAACTCTCAGTTTCTAATCTTTGCAGCACGTTCTATTTCTGCTTCCACTATCTATCTTCTCCCAAGTATATAATTCTGAATTTCTACTCCTCTCTTCGCTTCCTCTAATTCCCAAAATGGAATCATTTGGAAAGTCTCTGTAATCCACTGAGCTAGTCAGACAGGATGCAAACCTCAGTGTCTTAGTTAGAGTCACTCTTGCTGTATGAGACACCGTGACCAAAAGCAGCTTGGCGAGAAAAGGGCTTACTTGGCTTACATATCCTGAATTATAGTTCACTGAGGGAAGCCAAGGCAGGAACTAAAACCGGGGGTAAATTTCGAGGCAGGAGTTGATGCAAAAGCCACAGAGGAGTGCTGCTTACTGGCTTGGTTCTTATGTCTGGATCAGCCTGCTTGTAAAGCCTCAGACCACCGGTTCTGGTGTGGTACCACTCACAATGGACTGGGCCTTCCCACATCAATCGCTAATTTAAAACAACGCCCTCCAGGATTGCCTAGAGCCTGATTTTGCGGAGGCCTTGTTCAGTGGAGGTTCCCTCCTGTCAAGTGACTTTAACTTGTGCCAAGTTGACAGAAAACTAGCCAGGACACTCAGCCGCTCTGCGGTATTGCAGACTTGCCCCTCTTCTCTCAGCACTGGTGGTGGTATTACATCACTCCTCGCTTCTCTCTGTTATTTCCATCAGGATCCCACTCCAGAGACGGAGCGGATGCTGTCATGATAGATGCTGTCTCGGGTCCCTTGCCTGTGTGACCTTGATGCTTTGCTACCACTGTTGGTAGCAGATTTGAGAACTCACATTCCCAAGCGCTTTCAGGTGTGTCTAGCCTGTGACCCCGGGCAGCATGTAGCCAGATGAGACAGAAGCTAGCGATGAATGTGTTCCAGGACAAATCTTTAAACTTACTTAAAGTGTTATGAGACCTTCTTTCCAATTTTTTTTTGATAACTCCTTGGATAGTTTTCCAGTTTGAACTTTGTATGTAGTAACACCCTGTCCCAATCTCAAAGGGGTGAGGCCTGCCTGCATGGGTTGCACCAAGATAGTGCATCCTCGAATTAACCAGCAAACCTTATGTACACGGGATAAAGATCCCTTTGCACTGTCACCGTTACTCACATTTCTTTATTTGTGGTATGCATGCATTCTCACACAACAGCTTGCTGTCAGAGGACAGCAGCTGGAGTCTGTTCCAGCCTTCCACTATATAGGTTTCAGGGACTAAATCCAGGTTGTCAGGCTTGGTGGCAAGTACCTTTACCTACTGAGCCATCTGGCCAACTCAACTTCCACTATTTTAAAAATCATCATCTTTATCAAGATAAACTCGTATGCTATTTGAGTCATTCATTTAGTACAGACAACCCATGCTTTTCACATGGTGATTCCTGAACCTCACCTCTTATCAACAAAGGCTTATGCATTCGTGGTCACTTGCCGTCTCTCCTGCTCTTCTCAGTGTCTTCTGTCCTCGGTTCCAGGAGATGAACAACCTGTTTCACAGAGTTGCCAACTCTGGGCATAGAATAAGTGGAATAATATGATTGTGGATCGTTTCTTCTCTTTGGCATAGTATCTTAGATTTTTATTCATGTTTTAGCATTTATTACTAACTTGTCCTTTCTACTGATGAGTTATATTTTATTTCTGTGAATAGATGACTGGTGATAGATATTTGGGTTTTCTCACTACTGTCAACCGTACTCTAAGATCATTGATGTAGAAGTTTCAAATGGACACGCTTTCGTTTCTCTTGGGTAGGCACCTATGTTATCCAGTAATCCTTTAAATTAGCAGTTTGTATAGGAATTATAAGTTTGTTTGAGGACCTTCCTATTTTCCAAAGCAGATAAAACATCTTAAAGTCTTTTTCTTAGTTGTGGACTTTCTTTTGTGTCACAATAGACACATGGCATTTAAGCCAAAGGGGATAGCAGACTTAGGATCTGGACATGTTAAGAGAGCACAGTTTTATCTTAATTTGAAGTATGGTACATTATAACATTTTATGCAGCTGGGGGTTGAACCCATGACTTTGAACAGGCAAATGTAACACCAACACTTCAGCCCTTAGGTAACATGTCTAAGCCACCCTCAGCAGCTCTTACAGTGTTTCATATGTCCATCACAGAAGTCTTAGTTTTCATGTGTCCGTCATGGCAGTGGTGATATTTCATACGTCCATCATAGAGTTGCTGTATCAGATTAAATAGATATGTTTGGAGTCACTTTAAGCAGAATGTGGTTGGAATCCAGGCTTCAGCATCTTCCTCCAGCTCCTATCCTATTGCTTTGCAGGAACTCCAAGAATCACAAAGGCCTAACTCAGTTCAGTTACTGGTGTGATTGTATATGCCCACGGAGTTACTGGTGTGATTGTATATGCCCACGGAGTTACTGGTGTGATTGTATATGTCCACGGAGTTACCGGTGTGATTGTATATGTTCACGGAGTTACCGGTGTGATTGTATATGCCCACGGAGTTACTGGTGTGATTGTATATGTCCATGGAGTTACCGGTGTGATTGTATATGTCCACGGAGTTACTGGTGTGATTGTATATGTCCCCGGAGTTACTGGTGTGATTGTATATGTCCACGGAGTTACCGGTGTGATTGTATATGCCCACGGAGTTACTGGTGTGATTGTATATGTCCCCGGAGTTACTGGTGTGATTGTATATGCCAACAGAGTTACTGGTGTGATTGTATATGCCCATGGAGTTACTGGTGTGATTGTATATGTCCACGGAGTTACCGGTGTGATTGTATATGCCCAAGGAGTTACCGGTGTGATTGTATATGCCCACGGAGTTACTGGTGTGATTTTATATGTCCATGGATTTACTGGTGTGACTGTGTATATTCATGGAGTTACTGGTGTAATTGCATAAATCCACAGAATTACTAATTATTATATTTCTGGGCTCAAAGAACATTTTATCCATGTTGGAGAGAAGCAAGTCCCAACATATCAGAGAAGGAGAGAGAGAAGTAGAAAAAGGGGGTATACATGGGAAGGGAATGCTAACACATCAGGAATTGGGCATCTATCTCAGATCAGTTAAGGTGGCAAGAAGAAAAAGAAAAATCCATTTTTATGACATAAGTTTTTGTAACAGTGAATACATAAACTATAAAGGCCATAGAGGGGATTTAATTATGTTGCTTTGCTTTCTTGCTTTTAAAAAAATAGAATGAAAAAGATGTCACTTTAAGCTTAATCTTTTTTTAGACTGTATGTCTCACCTCTGAGGATACTGCAGTAGAATACTTATTTTAGCAAAGGGGATAGGAAGTGCTTTTCTAACAGATCTGAAAGCTAAAATAGTATTGGTAGCCACTCCCTAGCTAGGATTCAGTAGACAACATTTGAGGAGACGAATAAGACGTCTAAAACATGCAGCATATTGGATGCAGAGCACTGCATTTCAAAGGTTTGTGGGAGCAGCGTTCAGTTTCCTCCAGGGCCTCGACTCTGCTTAGGGCTCTACACCTATTTATGTGGCCTGGTTTGCACTAGTAGGCCCCAGCTGTAGTTGTGTATGGAGGTGGCAAGTAAGCTGCTTGCCTGCTAGAGCATACAGGGAGCCCAGGGAGCCCATTCCCGCACCAGCTACTGTGTCCACACATGTGGGACTCAGTGGCAACCATTCAGTTCACAGCAGTGGGGTGGGAACTGGAGGCTCTCATTTAAGCCCCTCTGCTTTAGGGTCACTCCTGGTGTAGACATGTTTTTTGCATGACATTAGTCAGGATGGATGACACTCTGCACCAGGGTGTGGAAATAGTGCAGTGCCATCCCTTCAGCCCACTGGCACATTTACCCAAGCCAAGATCACTCTGTTACTCTTCAAAGCAGTTGCTCTTCACAAAAGCAAAACCAGGACAATGACAATAAAAAAATAATTCCTCATAAGGAAAGATAGCACGAGACAGACTGATGAAAGTGTTTCACAGTACAGAAAGGAACACCACAGGAGAGACAACAGGAATGTGGGGGAACAGGGCCCCCCACATTGCACATACACATTGCACATGTATTGCACACACACATTGCACATGTATTGGACATACACATTGCATGCACACTACTCACACATTGCACATAAATGTTGCACACATGTATTGCACACACATTACACATGTATTGCAACACATTCAGCAACACATTGTACACACACTGCATACAAACATTACATGCACGCATTGCACACACATTGCTCACACATCGTATACACATCACACACACACACACATACACACACACACACACACACACACACACACATTGGCCCAGGCAGTTCTTATATGTCAAAAGTGATAAGTTCACTCAGTCTAGTGCATGTGCCTCTGTGCCAGCAAAGTATCACTATCATTCAGTATCTGAGATCCCATAGCAGATGAAGAATGACATGGAACTCACCCTTTGCATATCTGGGGAGATGTGAACAAACTTTTATTCACCCCAGAGAGCTACCAACAAGAGACAAAGGGACAATTTCCCCCAAGTCTAGATTAGTGAACTGATGAGTTTATTGGGGTTACTAATAGAGCATACAAGAGAAATAACTTATGGGAGCTAGCCACATCACCAAGGAACACACCCCAGTATGGGTAACATGTCATGAAATCTGCATTCTTGAGCACTTTCAGGGCTTGTAGGTAGCTCTGTTGGCCAGGGCTTCATAACCTCAGCAGCTGTATTGCTTGCATAACTGCAGGGAGGGGCCTGTATATCCTGAAGACCCCTGAAACTTATGAGTGGTTGTCAATTTCTCAGTCTTAAGGATTCTACCTTCAGGATTCAATTTCCAATTGGAAGAAATTGTAGCCCAAAAACTTGCTTCTGGCTCAAGGGGATCCAATAGATTGAGCTCCTGTGATAGTTAAAGGAAAGGGTCCAGAGGGGACATCAGGAGTCAAAAAAACAGAATTAAGAACATAGATAACCATTGCTGGAAAGAACAGACAGAAGAGTCCAGAGAAAAGATGGCATGGGATAAAGAGAATGCAGGGATCTCTGTGGATGTGGAGATCAGGCAGGGAGGGAATGCAGGGATCTCTGTGGATATGGGGATCAGTGAGGGAATGCAGGGATCTCTGTAGATATGGGGATCAGGGAGGGAGTGCAGGGATCTCTGTGGATGTGGGGATGGGAAGGGAGTGCAGGGATCTCTGTGGATGTGGAGATGGGGGAGGGAGTGCAGGGATCTCTGTGGATGTGGGGATGGAGGAGAAAATGCAGGGATCTCTGTAGGATGGAATAAGGTGAGGAGACACGATGAAGAGAACTCAGTGTTCACGTGGGTGAGAAGATATTGAAAGAGAACGCACTGAGATCTGTGAGGTGAGGAAACCTATCTGATTGGTCAGCTCAAGGCAGGGTAGCCACATGTGCACTATCTTCCTTGGTGGCCTTCCTGTGTTGGAAGCTTTCTGTTGATAGAGGCCATTGACACTGTGGAGTGAGAAGGCAGTCTCTTGCCTAGAATTTTGTTCTGCCAGGTTGTAGTTGGCTGTTTGCTTCTTCAATAAAGCACTGTTTTCTGCTCTTCTTAAGCTTTGACCACATTTACTCTTTTTTATAATTGGTAGAGATGACATCTTACCACATGGGGTGTGGTCTGTGCTCCTATAGAATTCAAATTTGGAGGAGGAAAGCAATAATACACATGAGGGTCACAATCACTGTTTTCAAGGGAAGATTGGACCAAAGGCTCAGTCCAGGGCACACACTATGATGACAAGATTGACAAAATACCTAGAGAATTCTTTTCATGTACGAGTTAGATGCAAAACCGATCTAATTAAAATCATGTTAATAAGAAGAGCCTAGTATCGGCATTATCCTTGGTAAGCATTTTGTCATTTATCTCATGCAGACGTTCGGTTTTTAGGACACTTTATCTGCCAAGTGTCAGCATGTCTAGCTGCGTGTCAGCAGGGGTGTCGAGGAGGAAGTCAGAAAGTCAGAGCTCTGGGAGCTCGGCTCATTTGTCTCACATGGTGTCTTAGTAGCTGTGTCTTGCTGTGAGGAGACACAGCGACCAAGGAAGTTTATAAAACAAAGTACTTAACTGAGGGCTGGCTTACAGTTTCAGAGGGTCCCTCCATGGTCATCACGGTGGGGAACATGGCAGCCAGT
>JAQHUG010000238.1:1308057-1333366 GCA_028555095.1 Dicrostonyx torquatus | reverse complement strand
TCCTAGGACTAAGACTAAGAGGATACACGTGCTTCTATCCCTAACCCAGAAGCTAGCTCCAATTGTTAACTGCTTGCAAAGGAAAGTTCTCTCCCAGAGTCCCACTGGATATAGAAACCACACTGAAGGGCAGGCTCCATGCCCTGAAGTAGACGACCAAACACAAGGCAAACTCAATGGCTTCTGTTGTTATTTACTTCAAAGGTCTTTTGCTTATACATAATGGTTTCAAATTTTATGGTTTTATGGGATTTCTAAGTGTGTGAATGAATGTGTCTCTGATTCTATATGTGTTTCTTGTGCTTTCTCTTTGCATTTTTGTTTTATACTATTCGATTTCCTTTGTTTTACTTGATCTTATTTTATTATTAATTTTTTCATGCCTGTGTTAGTTGGAAGGACCTGGGAGAAATTATGGGAGGAGAAACCACATCAAAAGATATTGTCTGGAAAAACAATCTTTTTTCACTTAAAACAAAATCTAACCTCTGCCTGCTCTTGCTTGCTTATCCTTCCACATACATTTTTTTACCTTTCTGTCTTCTTCCTGTCCGGAAGCCTTTCCAGATTTTGATATCCTATTCTTTATTTTTTAAGATTTATTTACTTTTGTGTGTATGTGTACATGTGTTTAGTAATGCACCTGTGCACATGTGGGCCAGAAGAGGCACTGGAACTCTCTTAGCTATGGTTAGAGGTGTGCAGGAAAGCACGTCTTATTATGTGGAGCCTGGGATCTGAACTCTGTTCCTCATGATTGTGTATCAAGTGTTGCTAACTGCTAATCCATCTCTCTAGGCCCTCAATTTCATGATATTAGAGTTTTGGATTGCTTCATTGCTTTCCCATTATATAATATACTGATTACTATCATGATACTGTAATCATGCTTGTCTGATTTCTATGGAGATCTAATCCACACAGCATGCAATTCGCCTGTTACTTCATGACATCAAACAGCATGTATACCTTCATCACAATCTCTTTGGAAAAACAACCTCATTGTTTCCAGTGGGACTCATACTTCCTTTAGCTACTAACCCCAGTTCTTTCTCCTCATTCTAAGCACTGGCAAAGTATACTGGTTAACTTTTGTCAATAGGTCATTTTGCGAAGAGGTTCCCCAATGAGTAAACACTTCTATCAGATGTACCTGTAGGCACTTTATATGATGAGGATGGAAGGGCAGAGCACATCGTGGGTGGCACAACCCCTGAGCAGGTAGTCCTGGGGGTATAAGAAAGGCAGGGTAACATGAGCTTGAGGAGCTGGTCAGTGAGCAGCACTCCTCGGTGGTCTCCGCCTCTGTTCCTGCCTCTATATGTCTGCTTGGGTTACTGCCTTGACTTCTCTTGGTGATGGGCTGCGGTGTAGAAGTGCAAGAGGAAATAAACCCTTTCCTCCTCAAGGAACAGAAGCACTCATGCTTGTCCTCATCGTTTCAGCGAGCAACCCATGCTTGCTTTCAGTTTCCTATTTGGCGAGAGATTTTGCTTTTCACTTGCTACTGAGTTATTTAAACTTCTTATAATAGTCGTATTTTCTTTAAGTTGCTTTTAAGGTATATTTGGCTTTGGAAATAGTTAGTAGCTGGACATGATGGTGCAGGTTTATAATCCCAATATTCAGGAGGCAGAGGCAGAAGGATCAGAAGTTCAAGTTATCCTTGGGTTATTTAGTGAGTTCTAGGACAGCCTAAGTACATGACAAGCCATCTTAACAAAATGGTAAACAAAGTATTTTTACAAAAAGTAATTTTCAGTGTTCTTGTTACAACCAAAGAGAGCAGTAGGTTGTAACCCCTTTGAGGGGTTCAGTTGACCCTTTCACAGAGGTTACCCAAGATCATCAAAGCCGGAGATACTTATATTACAATTCATAACAGTAGCAAAATTACAGTTATGAAGTAGCAACAAAAATAATTTTATAGACAGGGCAACCACAGTTATGAAGTAGCAACAAAAAAGTTTATAGACAGGAATCACAGCATTAGGAAGGCTTAGAACCACTGAACTAGAGTTTTCAAAATATTCAAAAAGGGCTTTTTTACTCAAAAATGGGGTGAAGGGAAAGCTCAGAACTAAGAGCACTTGCTGTTCTTGCAGAGGACCTGGGTTTGATTTCTAGCACCTGTACTAGGCAACTTACATCCACCTGTAACTTTAGTTCTAGGGGATCCAGTGCCACCTTCTGGCCTCAGAGGGCACCTAGTGCACACTCAGAGTGTACATGAATACACATAGGCACACACATTTACATAAACATTTAAAAAAGTATTTAAGAAATGAAAAGTATGTAGTGTTTTAAATAATGAAAAGCATCAATCAAATGGAAGATAATTTAGAAAGGCTACAAAAGGCTTATTACTCTTTCTTGAAATTTTTAAAATAAAGTGAAATGCACAAAATTAGAAGCAGTCGTTATTCTAGGGTTGATTGTTTCCATTTACTTTCTTAGGTGCATTTAATTACATTTATTGAAATAGCCAGAGTCTTCTCAATTGTACCTTGCCACCTGCTCAGTGATTGGGTTTAAAAGATTTTCTTGGTGAAGTCTGGGTCTGAGGTTTGCAGAATCCCACTTGCTGTAGTGAAACATGCATTCTCAGCTGGCAGGACTTCCAGAAGGCTGAGTGGGAGAGACAGGGAACTGGAAACAGCTGCCAGCGCCGACTTTTCTCTAATTTGACACTTAAAGGTCAGAATTGCTTATTAATTTAATAGCACACATTTCCAGCTTTTCTTTAGGATGATCTTTGAATCCAGAGGGCTTGTCCAAAATAGTTCTGAATTTATGGATCCCCTGGGTTTGTGCTGTGTGTCTTCAAGCTTAATGAGTCTTCCCTTCCATCCAGAATAGATTCTATATGGCTGACGCCAGAAGACACATGGAGTACTTGGTGACGGGTGACAGATACTACATTCTTTAAACTGTGTATTTATAAACTGGCTATTGATTAAGGTCCTGGGGGCAGAGGATCTTTTATGCTTGACTGTGCAGACCTGGAGAAGAACATTCTACAGCAGTGCCTTCAGTCATCAGTATTTTGGGGACAAGGTGAGGTGACTAGTTTTCAGTGCTGGTACAAAATGAAGAGACTGGTAAGTATCTTTGGGTTGCTGTCTTTGCTAGAGTGGCAAGACCACTGAAGAATGAGAAGAACATACTTCACTATGATAGAGGTCCACCCGACCAGACTCTACTGCAAGGTCAAATAACATACGAAGAATATTTATTTAATGCACCTATCCTGACCATCTTAACTTAGTCCAGCCCACCTTAATTGTATGCTCTATCCTAGTTTTGTTTCTATCAGTGTTACAAACATGAACAAAAGTAACTTAGGGAAGGAAAGGGTTTATTGGGCTTACACATCCTGATTACAGTCGGTCAGAGCAGGAACTTAAATGGGAGCACGGGAAAGAATCACAGAGAAAGGATGCTTACTGGCTTACTCTCCATGATTTTCTCATGCAGTCCAGAACCTCTGACTTCAGTGGGCTGAGCCTCTCACATCAATCATCAATCAAGAAAATTCCCCCAAAGATTTGCCTACAGGCCAATCTGATGCAGACATTTTTCTCAATTAAAATTGCTTCTTCCCAGATGATCCTACCTTGTGTCAAGTTGACATAAAACCAAACAGTACAATTACATCTTAGGTGACTAAAATAACCTAACATAAAACCCATCTTATTATAAAGTATTAATACCTCCTTTGATTTATTGAGTGCTGTGCTAGAAGTATAAGACAGAGTAACTATATGCACAATGGAAATATTGATATTTTATATAGATTTTGGGTTGCAAAAATGGAAAACCACTTGTGATCACATGTGCTAGAGATTATCCCACTGTGTAACTTTTAAGCAGAAAGAAACTGAATTCAGATAGGATTCCTAATGAATACAAACCCTTTTTATATCATCACAAAGGCAAAATATTTTCAGTGTAACCATCGTAAATCAAGGACTGGCTGTACTTTCAAAAACAGTTATGAATTTGTCCCATATTGTGGGTCGAACCGTGTCTTCCAGAAAGGTATGTGGAAGTTCCAAACTCCCTAGTACATCCAAAGGAGACCTGATTAGGTAAGGGGACATTTCCGTTATAATTAGCTGAATTAAGAAAGGGTATATTGGAATAGGTCAGTTTTTAAGTCAACATCTAAAAACCTCTTTTTAAAAAGATTTGGTTTCGGTTTTTATTTCCATGTGTCTGTATGGTAGATATCCACAGAGCACAGAAGACGAAGTCGGATCCCCTGGAGCTGTAGTTATGGATGGCTGTAAGCTCTCAGACATGGGTACTAGGAGTGGAATCCTGGTCCTCTGCAAAAACAACAAGCACTTTTAACCACTGAGCCATCTCCTCTCGCTCCACTAGTGTCCTTCTAATAGAATGTAGGTAAATATCCAAGAGAATAGAAGGTCATGAGGAAAAAAAGCATGTCTTCCACATGTAGCATCTACACACCAAGGAATTTCATATAGATTGTTAGCTACATCCAGAAACTCATAGGTAGAGTTTTTTTTCTTTCTGAGCCCCCCAAAGGAATCCACCATAAGTGCCCAACCTCCAAAAGTATGAAATGAGAGGCTGGAGAGATGCCTCAGCCTTTAGGATAACGTACTGCTTTTGCAGAGAAGCCAGGTTTGGTTCCCAGCACTGAAGCTGGGTGGCTCACAGTTGCCTCTAACCCTAGTTCTAGTGGGATTTGATGCTTCTAGCCTCCATCAGCACCCACACACATATCCGGATACTCTCTCAAACATATCAGCATACAATTTAAAACAAAAATATGTCTTAAAAATGAGCGGTATGTTCCTGTATTTTTAAGTGCATAGTGGTAGTTCGTTACAATAGCTCCTGTAAACCACCTATAAACTAATGCAGACAACAAACCTCTAGCAGACATTCTAACAAGCTCATGTCAATCCCTTTGCTTGTGAAAGAAAAATAATAGACATAGTGCATTTGGGGAAACAGCCAGCTGTAGGGAATGTGTTAGAGTTTGACCGTCTGAGGCACCTAGCCTTATGGCTTCTGTTCATCCCTTCAGTGTAGAGACCAGGGCTCCAACCCTAGCTGTGCATCAAAACCACCTGGAGGGCCTGGCCTTCCCCAAGTCAAGCATCCTGCAAGTTGGGTGTGGCCTCAGTTAGTTATCAAGGTGCTGCTGTGGCTGCTGCTGGCCAGTGGGCACATTTTGAGCACTGCAGAATTAGACGTTTGGGGATGTTTTAGCGAGTCCAGGTAACAGAAAAGGCTGTAGGAAAATGGGGAGAGAGGGAGCCTTTGCCTCATGTGAAGCAAACCCTTCAGTCACATTTTGATGTCTTGATGTCCACTCTCAAGGTTTTCCTGCTGTATCACTGGTTATAGGTTTCTCTCTTATCTTTGCTCTGAACTTGGCATTATTTTCCTCTATGTTCTTGGCTCAGATTTGATTGGCTACTTGTGTATCTTGGGCTTTCCTTAAAGCAAGTTTCAGAATTCTTTGACTCAGCAACCCTGAGGACTTTTCACCCTGGGACCCTTCCTGGGGTCCTACTATATATTCACATTACTTGTAAAATCTCAATCAGACACACTTCAGTGGAGGTAGTTTTCATGTAGTTGTCATTAACTGACTTTTTGTGGGGTCTCAGTTCATGATTAGGTGGGCTTAGGAGGACTTTGAACTTCTTTCAAAAATTTACAATTGCCTAAGTCTTCTCTACCTATAAACTTGCCCATTAACTCATGTATTCTTTCACATATTCACATAATGCCCTGTTGAGCAGTTTCTGCGTGATTGACAGTATATACTTGACATGCAGTAGTGGACATAAGCCAGGGATACATACTTCTGTGCAATTTGCAGAGAGGTGGGGAAAGAGCCAAGACAGACATGCAAGAAGGCACAATAATTACTGCAAAACCACAGCTGTGACAAGCACATCAAAGGAGAGTTGTACTTAGGTCTAGCGGACTGTGCTGATGAGAGCTGACTGTTATGGAGGTTATCTGAGGATGCATGGAGTTAGCCAGTTATAAAGCAGAAAATAGTATTTTCCAAGCCCTGGTCAGACAGAGGGATGTATCAGGGACTGACCTTGGAGTGCAACTATCAGGGTTCACAGGTGCACAGGGTCCTGAGGCTGGCAGTAGTTTTCACTGGCATGGAATCACCAGTTCTGTGGGTCCCCAGTTCCAGATGTTCTGGGCCACTGGGCATCCCCTTGATTTTGCTGACTGCTCCCCACCTATTCCCTGAGGTGTTCCCCACTACTCAGGGCTCTGTCTAGAGTGCTTTGTACCACTATCCTGTCTCAGGAAACAGACATCGCCTCTCCTGTACCAGGTGACCTCTCTCCTCGCTCCCCCACCCCAACCTTGCATTTTCTAGTGACCAGGCTTAATAAGCCAGTAGATTTCCACTATGGTCACATTTGCCATGCAACCGGCTCCTAATTCTCTAGTGTTTTGTTTTTTAAAGCCAGTTGCGTTCCTTGCTCTACATCTTTTCTTTCTCCCTGCCTGGAACAAAGATGCCTCAATCACATGTGCTCATTGTAGGTTGTAAAACTTTTTCCTCTCGCTCACTGCAGTTCACATCTCAGAACCCACATACCTCAGAACTCAGACACCTCAGGAACTGGTGCCCAGAGTTCCCCAAGTCACAGCATCTGTCTCCTCAGGGAGCTAAAATGTTTCCAGGATCATTGTTCTAAGAAATTCTGTATTTGGCATATTTCTTACAGGATCCTGGGAGAAAAATCTGTATTCCTGAGGTGGAGGAATTTTAATATTAACTAAAATATTTGAAATGCAGTTTTAGATGATGATTTGTACTTAATTAATTGTCAGTGAAGTCAACTTTGCATGTGTGGCTCAGAGAGGAAATAATAAATGAGCACATGGAATAACAGCCAATCTATAAAATATTTTAAAAGGCTAAAGGGGGTTCTAACCAGTCATAAATGAATGATGTATTAAAGTAGCTGTAAATTATGAATCGCTTCATCCCCCTTTAAAGAAGAATTTTTACCCCCTTTCAAAGCGTATTAAGGCATAACCAATACATTTTTCTATGTATAATGTGATACTAACAGATGAGCAGAAGCGGTACCTGAGCTCTCAGCACTGTTGGGGGGGGGGTTGTGTTAAGCCAACTAGCTCTCCTTTCTGATCTCTCTTCTCCTTCTGGATTTCCATCATCAGGAGAATGCAACCTCCAGCTAATGGGTAAAATGTGTTCTGTGACTGAGGAGCAGCTTTTCTCGGCATAGCTGGCTAGCTACGAAAATAGCAACAGAACATGACCTCTTTAACACAATGCTTTAGCAGCCTGACTAGCCAGTGCCTAAGCTCAGGGCTGTGTTAGATGTCTTTAGCATCTTTTATGGTAATATCTGTCCAGGAATAGAATGGACAAGCCTATGGTAAAAGTGCCCTAATGATTTGTTCCTAGTTGAAGCTATGCTCATTTTAGAACTGAGTGCCCACTCTAACAGTCTATTTGTTTACTTGCAAGCATTCAGCTGCCAATTCCCAGGGGCTGAGGCAGGTTCTGGCCTTGGTAATCTGACACATACTACTCAAGTAAGAGAAAGGTTTGATTGTAAATCCGAACTCAATGTCTCGTAGGGAGGACAGACTCTTGCTAAAATGCTACCTTTCTTGTCACTCTGACCGCTCTCCTCTGAAAAGGAAGCCTGTGAGCGGAACTGGGGCTTCCCAAATCTCCACATTTAAGTTAGAGTCAGCACACAAATGGACCAGAGATTTCAAGGCAAGAGCTAGTGATTACAAACAGCAAAGTGTTTTATCTGATGAAACAAAGTAGATGCTGAAGGAAAGACATCAGGAACTCCCAGGGATGACCAGACCCTGAAGACCCAAGGGGAAGGAATGGCTGACATGGGAGCAAACGCCATATGTATGTCTAGTTTCACTGAAAATAGTCTAATTAAAAAATTCATTATTTTAAATTTAAAATTCAATTAAGGTATAACTAGTGGCGTTCATATGGTCTGCTGAGTGATATACAAGTCAAGATAATAAGTCCTTGTGGTTAAAGAGTTAACAACCTAAGACTATATATAAGTGTGTACAAATACATATTAGACCAAGTTCACAGCAGGGGTACACCGGCTCTAAAAAAAATGAGGAAAGGACAAGAAAGGTAGAAGATGGGGAAAGGCTTCGAAGACAAGGGACTGGAGGTGGCAGTCTGCCAGGAGTGTCGGGGGCATTTCAAACTGACTTGTAAATGATGACTACCCTGCAGAAGCAGGTGGCTGATGTGAGCCGCTCACTTGGCTCCTCTTCCTTCAGCGATTAGGTTAATAGGGCTTAGGTAGGAGACAGCTACCAGGCCTTGGAGGGAGGAGGGCTGTGTCACAGGAATAAGACTTTCACATTCTACCTCAAAGAGACCTCCAAAATGTACTTCCTGTGTAGTTGTGGGGGGTAGGGACCTGGAAGCTGAGACCTGGAGGTGGCCTTCCCCTTGACTGCTCATTTCTGGGAAGGTGTCGCTAGCCCTGCCCACTCCGGGCAAGCGCTGGGGCTCTTGGGTAGCTTCCACAAGCACAAAATGTTTCATACCACTCACCAAGGGCAGCTCTAACACGGGGCTATGTGGCGAAGCACAGGGCTGTGTGACGAAGCTGTTGAACGTGTGATCTAATGTGGTAAGGCTGCGGTAGCAGTGACAGCATTGTGCGTTCACTCAGCCATTCTCGCCTACACTTCACGCAGGGGCAACCGTCCTGAGTCAGCCTTTGGAGGCTGCAGGGAAAAGATGCGTGAGTCACTGCCTTGGGTCACTGCGGATTTCTTCTCTCTCAAGTCTGAAGCTGGGACTGAATGTCTTTGCTTTGCTGTGCTTCTCATGCTCCCTGAGCTGCACACGAATTTTGGAGCAGTTCACCCTTGTGCTGGCCAGAGGCTGACAACAGGGCCAACAGGGAGAGAGATGGAAGTGGCCACTTTCCATTTGTCTCCTAGCCCCATGAAAGCTGCAAAGAATGCATCAGCTCTGTGCACCCTAGCAGCCTGTTATTTTCTGGAAGCTTTGCCATAATGCAAGAAGAAGCAGTGCATAAATGATCTGATGAAATTATTGCTGACCATGAATTTACTGCCCAATTAGTGAGGTGGTGCTATGTAGGGGGTTCACCTAATTGGGACTTTCTTGAGCTGACCTAGGTTTATTTAGCAATTTATAGTGATTTTATTTTTTAACCTCAGGAGACTAGAGGGTAAAATGTTAAGTTCATCAAAGCCCTTGCTCACTGACCTTTGTTTCAACATGCCCTGAGCCTTTGGGACAGATCTTTGCGATGAAGGAATGCCTATGGTAGGGGCTTTCAGCATCACACGCTTTTCCCCTCTGCATGCAAGTCAGAGTAAATGCCCACTAAAAGGAGGTTTTGAATCACTGGTCTGGAAATACCTCGGGCAGGGGCTCTCAACCTGTGGGATGTGACCCCTTTGCATATCAAATGACCCTTCCACAGGGGTTGTCTAGACCATCGGAAAACACAGATATTTACATTACAATTCATAATAGTAGCAAAACTGCAGTTATGAAGTACCAACAAAAATACTTTTATGGTTGGGGGTCACCACAACATGAAGAATTGTCCTAAAGGGTCACAGCATTAGGAAGGTTGAGAACCATTGGCCTGGGGGCTCAAGGCCCAGGTTGTGTTTATTGACATCTTCCTATACCATCTTCTAAGGCCTCTCTCTAAGACACCTTCCAAACAAAGATTCTCAACGCCTCTCTTTCAGTTTTTCATAAGCACTGATTGCGGCTTACATGGAATCACTGATTTGGATGAGATGTAGGTAATACCAGCAGATCCAAAGAGCTTCACGGTCCTCAGGGTAACTCACAGTAGTTCCTCTGATCTTCAGCAGCGTGAGCTTTCAAAGAAAGTAGATACAGAACCAGGGAAAGGTGGAGACTGGCTTTGTTTAAGGTCAAGCGCTCAAAAGTTCTGAGGAGCCTCTTCAGGTCCCATTTGACTTCTTTCATGTTGGAGACCAAAGCCATGAATTCCAGACACTTTTCTTTGCAGAGCAATTGCTCTGTCTCTTGACAACTTTGGCCCAGGTCCACTCTCTAAAAATGTCCTTTATTGTTAGACAAAGAACCAAGTAGTAAAAATGACTGAAATGCTTTTCCCATTATAGGTATGATGAAAAAAATTTAAACTAATAAAAACAGAGAAAAGGTTTACACTTAATCACCTCAACCTCCATGAATTTAAATTGACTTAGATTTGTTTCTCAACATCAGAATACAAACCAAGATTCGCTTTTGGCCCACCTGATCCTCACTCTGGATCATGGTGGACAGACCATGTCATAAAATTGTGGCAGAGGGAAGAGAATCGCTGTATCAAAAGCTGAATTCTTTGTCAAGAAGTAATATGTCCTTTCTCTCTTAATCCACTAACCAATATTTGTCCCTGTGTCACACAGATCGGAAGGTATGCCAACAGCATCAAGAACAGGGCTACAGATCTGTGGCTCTTTCTTCCCGTGGGTTGGCGCTGCAGACTGGGGGAGGGGGCCATGGGCTTCTCACTACTCACCGCTCCTGTGTTCTGTTGTACTGTCCTTCACAGGAGGACGGATGGCTGGTACCCAGGCCAGGTCCAGGATCCCCTTGCACTGGCCCTTCAATCATCCTCACTCAAGCTGCAGCGGCTATAAGTGTGCGTGCTTCCTTACACCACATAGTAGGGGGCTGGAAGCAGTGGAACTGTGTTTCTAGGAACCCAATCCTTGCCGTGTTGATTCTATACATCCTTGTAATGACTCTCCTCTTGGCGGCTGTCACTCTGACCTCTCTTGCTCATCACTCTGATCCACATGTTCAGGTGTGGCCAGTATTTGAGTTCTCTCCCACAAGCTCTTCAACACCAGAACAACTAGACAAAGAGGCTGGCTGCTCCTAAGAAGAGCACAGACACCTGGTGCTGCTCTGTGCCCTTCACCCAGTTCCACCTTTTGTCCGTATGTGGCGTTTGTATAACTTGCTTCCTCGCCTTTCTTTCCTCATTATATAAGAATGCTAGAATGAAAACCCCCAAATCTTTACGATAATTGCTTGAGTGCCAAGCTCACATTCGACTTTCTTGCTTTTGTAAATAGAAGATTAAATGAGTTATTACAGTAGTAATAATACGGTAGTGATAACTCACTTCAACTTTGTTCCAGTCAAACTGTAAGGGCTTCTTTTTAAGTAGTTAAGTTATTCTAGATAGAAGGCAGGGTGTGTGGGGGGAATGGGGATGGGGTTAATAGCTTGATGGATTTCCCTAAGGTGATACAAACTTAAGGGATATTGAAACCAAGGCAGGGAAATGTTTTGTGTGGCTAACCAAGCAAGGAGGCAGGGCATGAAATGAGCAATGACTTATTCATGATCCAGATAGGCCGCCACCCTGCTTTTGAGCTGCAGGGAGGCCAGGCTCAAAGGGCAAGGGCAGTGTGCTGGCAGCGCCAACTGCGGCTACCTGGAGTCTGGGTCACCTGAGTCAGGATTGCTCACGTGCAGTGATCAATATGCCAGGGTCACGGACGACCCCCACGGCTGACGATCGCCCCAGGCTTCTCACCCTATAAGGCACTGGCCGCAACACAGTTGCGGAGTTCCAAGAGCTCACCTGCCTCCCGCCGTCGCCCGGGGCGGGGCTTCCCGCGTCCCCTTTAAGAGGCCGCATCACCCGCCTTGACGTCAGGGTGTCTCTCCGCACAAGCCCGCGTCCCGCGCCGCGCCCCCGCGCCAGTAGCTCCCGCGGCCGCAGGACCAGCGGCGGCCCGGCGACCCCCGCCACATCTCCGCACCTGTAGCCGCTCGCTGCGCCGCCTCCCGCATCCCATCATGTCGGTGGCAGGTTTGAAGAAGCAGTTCCACAAAGCCACTCAGGTAGGGCGCGTGCAGGTGTGCGGGGGGCGGGGTGGCCCCGAGGACGGCCGGGCGGCTCCTTTTAGCCCTCCCTGGCCGGGTCGGGTCCCCGCGGGGTGCTAAGCGGCGGTCCCGTTCCGTGATTCTGCTCCCCGACCCTCTCTCTGACCGCCGCATCCCTGCTTCCTCTTCCCGCTCCGAGTCCCACCATCTCCGCCACCCAGGCTCTCCGTCCCCAGCTCCCTGTCCCTGGCATCACCATTCCGGGTCCCCGGCGTCCCGGCTCCCCACCAGGGTTCCCAGGCGGTCTGTTCCCGCAGGGCAGCTCTCGGGCGCCGCACGGAGGGTGCCGCGCAGGTGCCTGGCGGCGCGGCGGGAGATTATGTAAAGTCGCCCTGTTGCGGTGACCTTGCGGTGCGGTGTGCCCCACTGTCCTGAGATGTCCTGGCTGGAGCGGTGTTCGCGGTCCAGGCTGCGGAGGTACCCGCGCTTTGCGCCCTGGGCTCTGCGCCCTGTGCTCCGGGCCTTCCTCAGCCCCTCCTTCCCAGGCCTCCCCAGGCTCCCAGCATGGGAGGCTGTGGCTCCTTGCATGCATTAACTTTTTCCCTGGAGAACTCCTTGGTGAAGCTCATCTGAGGCCACGACTTGATCAGTGGTGTGCATGTCTTTCAAGTTTCCCCACGGATTTGACTGCCAAGCCATAACTCCGTTGTTAACTTGAAAAGCAGTCTGTATATTTTTAGCGAATCGCTTGCTAGATGTACCAGATTTTCTGCGTGGAGGGGAATAAGAGTAATTAAGTACATTTAATACAGACCCTCGTAATTTAAATCTCATTGGGACCATCTGAAGGATTTTACAAAGAGAAAATACACATAAATATTTGATGATGTGACCCATTTCTTACATAATGTGCGAAATTACAATCCTTTTATTCATTTGGAACAAGTTCAATTTTAAGACATAGTTGGCAACAAGAGGCTTTATCGATAAAACATTGAATACTTTTGCATAATCTGGCCTTTAAGGTCCTTATCTTAAGATCGCTTTGGTACTGCAGCGGGAATGGAAAACAGCACTGAGAAAAGGCTAGGACTGCATTCCTTAAGTTTGAGAAACAGATGCCAGGTGAAGTTCACCCATTAGCATCTCCGCTGTCACCACTGACTTTGCCTTCATCTAATTAGTTCTGACAACTTAGAAACGCAGGAAAAAGCCCTGTTAGGAAAGGGTTTCTAACGATATTATTTTTTGGCTTTCCCATTAGAATTGTCTGTAATCTCCCTACCAGAAATGTAAAATCAAGTACACTGTTGACTTCTGACAAATTTTTAGTTTTACAGAACCAGTCTGTGCTAGAACGTCCTTGATGTCACCAACAACATTTTTAAAAAAAATTCGGTACTTGTCATAGTTCTAAATTAGACAGAAGCACCGATTTTACCAGCATCAAATGCTTTTCGACTGCAAGGCATTTAGGAGCGTTGGCTTTGGGGAAGGAAAAGCTGAGATCTTTATCCCCTTTCTATTATCTCTGAATTTAAGCAAGCTAGTTTTTAAATTTCCCCTTGCTAAAAACGAGACTAGCTTTCATTTCTCAGGGATTTATGGAAAAATGAATTTGTAGAGTATATATAGAAGTGGCTTAATAAGTGATAGCTATTAACGTTCAGGGTAGTTTCCTTAGTGTCTGATACCATATCTTCCCCTGGCAATAATGAAACAGCTGGAAACAGATGGAGCTAGAAGTTGTAGATTTGGTAATAGACCCAAAAAGATCTACAAATCTTGAAGATTTGGTAACCACCTGACTCATATTAGTTCCTGCTGAGGTTCTGTGCAGCTCTGAAATGGAAGCCTCTCTCCAGGCTTGGAGGAGGTCTAGGGCTGAACTTGCTGCTTACCACTCTGAGCCCCATGCCCAGTCACTCTCATTTTCTTCCTCTTTGGAAAAAAGCCTTTTGTTTTAAAGGTGGAGCAACACGTAGTCTTCTTGGAGCCTAGTCTTCAAAAAGGTGAGGCAAAGGTTACTCTCCTGTGCCTGGATGTGTATTCTAGAGGGTGTGTAAAGCCAGGGCTGGTGTCTGGGTGCTCAGAGGTATGAGGGGAGCAGTCATGTCCTGCTTTTGCAGCGGTTTCTCCTCCCCCCTCCCCTCCCGGACCCGCCCCCCACCCCTGGATCCTGAATCCTACCTTAGCTACAAAGGAAGTATCAGGCCAGAGCTGATGCTGTTGAGGGCTGCCATGCTGGTCAGTGGAAGGTGACATGTGAGCATCTTGTTTATGTTATCCAGGGGTAGGTGGGCTTTTGTTAATAAAACAATATACCTTCAGTGTCAGTAACCACTGGTTTGGGATTCCTGATTGGTTAGAGTGTGTCCCAATGGGTCTCATATCAGAATTGATTATTTCTCCCTGTTTTCGGTAGTTACTATGTAATTAAAATAAATAATTTTTATTGTAAAGTAGGACAAATGGGCAATTATTATCCTGCCTCCAGTGAGTTTTATTTATACTGAGGTTTTATTTTTATAAACAGTAATGCCAGTGTTTAAAACCTTGTTAGAATTTGCAGCAGTCTATGTAAAGATAGCTTTGGTTCTCGTTAACATACCACAAGCCCTCATTTCTTTTCCTTCACCTCATGTTCATGTGTGTGATGTGGTACATACCTGGTATCTGTACATACTTCATTCTGTATGTCATAGCAAGAAAGTCTTCCAGGGTAAACTGTTTTAGACCGTGGCGTTGGTTTGCTAGGTTTTACGTAACAAGGCACCACACACTGAGCGACCTAAACAACGGGAATAACCTGAATCACCTGGATGCTGAGGTCTGAGGACACTGCTGCAGGAAGGCCATGCCCTCCCCTGACACCAGGCAAGCTCTGTGCCCAGCCTCATTTCCAACTTCTGGGGCTCTATTGACAGTCAGGTTGACTTTAACTTGCAGATGCATTGCCTCTATCTTGTCTTTGTGTTCACATGGTACGACTGTCTGTGTTTGTGCTCAAGTTTCTGTTTTATAAGGGTACCAGCCACGTTGGATTAGGAGCGCCTTTACTCCAGTATGACCCTATTAGCAATGTCCTTATTTTCATGTCAGGTCACACTGAGTTAATGGAGCCAGACTTACAACATAAACATTTTTAGAGGATACACTTCAAATATGAGCAGCCTGTTCTGCATAAAAGGATTTGTTATAGTTTTCTTAACATTACATTTGATTCAACTTTTAGAGGGAAAGTTCTGTCTCTGAGTACTATATAATTTTCTTTTGCATGGACCCCAGATATGATATACCTTTTTTTTTTTGTCAGTTTGGTAGGATAGTGCCATAGTTTGACTTGTCCCCACTTCAAATTCATGTGTTGAAAATTAATTGCTAATAAGATAGCATTAGGAGATGGGACTTAGAAGGTGATTAAGTCTGAGCACGCCACCCTCATGCATGGGATTACTGCTCGTCTAGGTCGGAGAGAGCACCCATTCCAATCTGCCCCAGTGACAGTGTAGCAACAAGATACCATCCTCAGACTGGGTCTCCACTAGACAAACATCTACTGGTATCCTGACCTTGGATTTGTTTAGACTCAAGTTCCCAGAGTGTGGTCTCTGCTATAGTCATCTGCGCCGAGAAAAACATGTGCCTGTTACCTTACTCTGCTTTCTGTTGCTACAACAATACCAGTTATGGAGCAATTTAGAAAGAGACTTATTTTGGCTCCTGATTCTGTAGGCTGGACAATCCAGGATTATGTGGCTGCATCTGCCGGAGGCTTGTGATGCTTAACTCGTGGTGGAAATCAGGAGGGCAGGGGGGTGCATCAGAAAGCAAAATGAAAGGACAGCCTCTCTTTTAACAGCCATCTCTCCCAGGACACCCCCAGTTTCTCAAGAGGGGGAATGAATTTATTAGAGAAGAATTTTAAACCACTCATGAGGACCGTGTCCCTGTGATCCACTTCCTTCCCCCATGTCCCACCTTTCAGTGCTGCTGTATTAAGGTTATAGTGTGAGCTCTTTGGGCATATGCTCAAACCACAGTTCCTTCATTTACCTGTGTTGTCTGGTTCTTTGTCTTTAATGATAACCCTCATCTGGGTAGGGTGTGACTGTGACACAATCATATAGTCACACTAGGATATTTCACTTGAGCAACCTTGATTCCATTGGTGCTCTGGGCCTTTCTGTTTTAATTCATTTATTCATGATTTCATGTCATTTCCCACGCAACATTTTCTATATGTCTAGTTATGCATTTGTTGACTTAGGAAACATTAAACTTCTTGAGGTGCTTAATTAAACACTCAGTTTTGACTTTATATATTAAAATTTTGCTTTCTCAATTGCTTGCTTTATGCAGTAAACTCACTGTTGCTTTGAAAGCATGAATTTGGTTTATTGCTTGGCCCAGGGCTCCTATGCCTCTATCCTTTTGGTAAGTATGTCAATAGGCTGTTGTGGCCCCATCTATTTTGTAAAATTATAAGCCAAACATTATGAGTGAATTTTCTTGATAGGGTGCTTAGCTGGTCAGCAGCTTCTTAGATGCATTCTTAATCTCTGCCTTCCTCCACAAAGTAAAAATGTAGGGTGAGAAATTGATCATTTTTTAGGACAGAATCCATCCATCTTCTATAACTGAACTTGACAGTACCTGACCTACTTGTAGCCTTCTCTGAACTAATTTTAGGGGCAGCCAAATAAAAGAGACCTTCCAGGAGCTGCTAGAATTGGATGACATAATGGCTGTGTGAGTGCTGGGCTTGCAGGCTGAGGGGGACTTGAACATCTTTTTGTCTCTTCTTTCCTTTACTTTTTTTTTTTTAAATAGGTTGTTAATGAGGTCACACTCACCCCTATACTTGACATTGGACATGGAACTAGTAGCTAAATAATTCCCTTTGGGGCTGTCGCTCTTCCTGAATGAAGTCTGATTCAGTTATTTGTTTGGAAACCTTTTACTTCATGATGATTCATTAATGTTGTTTCTGTGTTTTGGTTTTAATCTAGTTAGGAAAGTTTTGAGCGCCTTTCAAATTAATTACAATATTATTGCAGACAGCAAGTCCTGACCTAAAAATATTCTGTTTTGGAGACAGTTATTGTGTGAGGCAAGGGGCATCGTAATTAGGGGAAGGGAAACTAGGTCCTGGAGAGCAGATTTATTCTGCTCACCCTTTAGTGCTGCTTGTAGAGTCCGGTGCTCCCAGGAGCTCAGGGTTTTGTTTAAAATGTAGTTCAGGAAATGTAAAGAGAACTGTGCAGTTATAACTGGCTGAGGAGGCAGAGGTTCAGAACCATGTTGGCGTTCAAACCTGGCTAGCTTAATTCTGAACTTGAGACCAGATGGTCCAGTGACTGTGTGGATAAGAAATGAGTGGGCTGCCTTGACCTTCCCCTCATCCTCCCCTCTTTGCTCTTTTAACTATGCAGCTTTGTTCTGTATCCTTTTAGATGTTCCCTGGGCTGTGCCATAAGAGGGCGGAGCGTGGAGAAGAATGCAACACTCTAGAAGAACGTCCTTGTCCTAGGATGTTAGCTCTAAATGTCCTCTTTTAAATTTCATGGTTCAGAACAGATAGAGATATATTTCTTATAATGAAAACTTTCCCCAAGACTTGTAGTCATGGCAATTTTATAGTGCCAAGAAATGCCTGAATATCAGGTGCAATACTTTTGTATATACAGAACTCATTGGCTGCCCGCACTTTAACATATACAAGATGGCCTGTGCCCAGTGAACATGTCTACTGAGAAAGGACAGAATGAGTCATGGCAGTTCATTCCTGCTGTGTTTCTGATGTTATCCTGCTAGTCAACCCTGTGAAGGCCCAGCCCCTACAGTAACTGCTCTCCATCAACCAGTAATTTGGGAAGAATTCTTTTCTTCTTTCTCATATTTGATCTGTTATAGTGAGAGTAGCAGGGTTCTGGCATCTGTGGGAGATGTGTAATTTTCCATTTACCTCCCCTGCTTATGTAAATATAGGGGTTGTTTTAAGGACTTCTGGCTCTAGGCTGATTGGTCCTGTATTAGTTGCTCCTGGATCTAGGCTGACTGGTTTTGTATTAGTGGCTTTTCTGTTGCTGGAATAAAACACCACAACCAAGGAGAGTTAATAAGAAGGAAATTTTGACTTACAGTTCTAGATGGATAAAAGTCTGGTGTAGGAGGGTCCTACTGTATTTCTGTGCTTTCATTGGTTGAATAAAGAAACTGCCTTGGCTTTTTGTTAGGGCAGCCCTTAGGTGGGTGGAGTAGACAGAACGGAAGGCTGGGGAAGAAAGGAACTGTGGCAGATGCCATGCTTCTCCAGCCCAAGATGGACTTTGGTTAGAATCTTCCCGGTAAGCCACGACCATGTGGTAATACACAGATTACTAGATATGGGTTAAAACTAATGGGTCAGGCAGTATTTAAACGAATACAGTTTGTGTGTAATTATTTCGGGTATAAGCTAGCTGTGCAGCCCTGTGGCTGTGAGCTGGGCACCGGGAACACAGCCCGCCTACACCGGGAACCAGGCGGGATACAGCCCGCTCCTCCTAATTACTAAAAAGTCCTTTGTGGAAGGGAGACCTAGCGGCAAGTGGCAGGTGTGGCAGCAGAAACAGGGAGCTGAGAGCTCACATCTTCGAACCCAAGTGCAAAGCAGAGAGCAAATTAAAAGTGATGCGAGGTTTTTAATATCAAAGTCCTGCCCTCAATGACATACTCCTTCCAGCAAGGCTGTATCACTCAAACCAAGTTCAAACACCCGGGCCTGAGGAGAACATTTACATTCATATACCATAGGCAATAAAATTTCTTTCAAAACTTGGTTAGAGGACTTGGGAAGTGGTTCAGTCAGTAAAGTGCTTGTGTGGTGTAAGCATGAGACCCTAAATTTGGTTCCCAGCATGCATATGGGGGAAAAGAAAATGCTTGCAATGCCAGGGCTGGGACTGCAGATACAAGCAGGTCCCTGGGACTTCCTGGTCTCAATGAGAGTACCCTGACTCAAATAGCAAGATGGCTGGCTCCTGAGGAATGACATTTGAGGTGTCCTCTGGCCTCCCCTCCCGCACAGAACTTGATAGGTTTCTGATCTCAGTTTTTTTCCTCAGTTCTATGAGTTGTTTGTCACTGTGGAAAACGCTCTTCCAGGCCTGACTGTCAGTGTGTTGGTTTTGTAATCTAAACTTTACCCAGGTTGATTATGGTAATCTAGGTGACTTGATTAAGCCAGTGGGTCTTGACTGATCAGATTCCTTTTTCTAACTTTCTATTATTTGGTCCAGGGACCCAGGGTGATTCTGAATGGAGTCTGCTGTCGTTGTCACATGGTTTACAAGGGAAGAGAATATTGGGAAAGCATGGCTACTTTGTTGCCAGGGATTTATGTGAGTCCTCTTTCCTTTTTATGAGGATACAGCCTCTAATAAGAGAAGATGTCATTCCAAATATGGTTACTTTATGCAGGAAGAAGACTATATGATTATATGAGTTTTTTTTAAATCACAGGGCATTGCCAGCTAGCTTTCATAGTTCTGAAAAGTACTATCCTGTCTCCTGGGTGATAAAATAATGGTCTTACCCAGTGCTGAACTATAATATCTATCTACCAAGCAATAAGTGTCACTGGGGCAATTGTGGCATACTGCTATGATGTTACCAACTGCCTTCTGATCAGATTGGAGGCCCGCTCCAACAGGAGCCAATTTCATGCCCATCACTAACTATAATCCTGGTTAGAAGCCATGGCTGCAAAGGTCAGAGGTCCTGGAGTGGAACCTACTAGTGTTGTTTTACTTAGTGGTGATGCTATTGAATTGTCTTCTAAATGTTTATGTTTTTACCCATAGACTGGGGTTCCTTTCTACCTAGGTCCGATAAACTTTTTGTAGTAGGCAGCCATCAATGCTAAGACGTAACTAGTCAAAGTGCCGGGAGGAAACCGAGTGCTCATCTTTAAATGAGCCATCTTTATCACACACCCTCCCACTCCAGCTCCCAAGGCTCAGAAAACATCACAGAGGGGAAGCTGCAATGCTATAGGATCTGGAGGGGAAAGCGTGCTGCCTTCAGGATGTGGCATGGCCATGGCCTCACAGACTTCAGCAGCTGTGCTTACCTGCACAAGACCTACATAAAGTCAAGCCAGGCAAAGATCCCATCATAGACTGGGGATATGATCTTCAGGTGACACCCTTACCCAGAAGCTGTGGGTAGTTGAGAATGGCTGGGAGCTCACTCTTCCTTGAGGGTGCGGCATGATAGGTTTCCCTTTTTCCAATGGATGGGCATATACACGTTCACACATGTTGAACACTAATTAGGGTTAGTGGATTATCAAAAGAAAAAGGAACCAACCATAAAGCCAGGAGGTGGAAGTGTTGGGGGGATACTGGGAAAACCAGAAGTGAGAATTGAGGAATGCAAGGGGCATATAATTGTATCTCATTGTATATATGTATGAAATTCTCAAACAAAAAGTCAGGTATTGTCTTTTGTTGATAGCAGAAGAGCAAGTGCGGAAAACTGGAAGTATGATCAGAACTGGCATTGCATTAAGAGATAGAGAGTGAGACTAGCATACAGACAACCCAGTGGGCAGAGACCGCAAATAAAGTGGGACCATATACAGCTTTAAAAAATAAAGCAAAACAAAACCCCAAACCAACCAACCAAACAACAAACTGCATGTTACCAAGATCCTACACGGTAAAGGATGCTTTGCTAGAGCTTCCAGGTGGGGCCCAGGCTTGGCAACATCTTGACTCCTGAACACAGCGTCAGTTTGAGCTGGCCTAGACTTCTGACTTGAGGAACTGTAGCCTAAGAAAATGAGTATACCTATAATCTGATACATTAGTGGAAGTTTGTTGTATAACATCAGAAAACTAATGAGAGTAACTTCTGTTTATAGTCTATTAGCTGGAACTTACAACATAGCCACTGAATGTTTCAAGGCACAAGAGAATCAAAGAAAAAAGTCAAGAGAATCTGCTGTGCCCAGAATTGAGCAGGGTTTTGGTTACAAAGCTGAGTGGTTGCTACATATGATGTCACACATTTGTAATCCCAGAAATCTGGAGGCTGAGGCAGGAGCAGTCTAATTCTAGACTAGACTGGGCAAAATTGTGAGACCATGATGCCTCAAGACACTCAACACACAAACACACACCAAATACAAAGTCAAGGAATTTAAAAGTTGTTTGAGTTTCTACAAAAGAAAAAAGGAAGAGCATTATTTTTCCTCTTATTGCGTATAGCATTAGTTTTTATGCATAATTAATTATAAGTATATCCATGCAATTGAGCATGTCCATGTAGGCATGTATGAAATTTAAGTACAATTTACAGAACAGTATTTTCTTAGTATATTTTAAAGAGATTTTGTTGTGTTACCATTTCCCCTTATAATTCTTTGTGGTTTTCTTTTTAATTTTCATGGTTTCCTTTGGTGAAATCCAAGTTAACTCTGTGGTTCCCTGGTCATTTGTAAGCAATGTCATTATTAAATGCTTCCCAAGTGGCTCTTAGTTGAGTTGGCTGATAATACGGCGACAGCTTTATTAACTTTAGAATGCGGTACCTCTGAACAATAGAAGTTTTTCATTGTTAACCTTGAAGAGTAAGTTAGAATTTCTACCCGGGAGAACAGGGTGGTCAGTAATTCACCCTCTGTCTTCTTTGTTCTTGTGGGGATGATATAAACACAGACACAGGGAAGTGACTCTCTTTGCCTCCAGCCCATCAGATGGCTGCATGAGAGTTGGAAGTTGTTCATGGAATTCCTTTTGTAGACTGAAGTCATGTAGGGCACTGGGGCATGGCCGGCTGGTGATGGGAACATCAGGGCTGTCTGCAGAAGTGGGCTCTACCTTTTGGCATGGTGTGTGAATCTATGGCTCTACCTGGTTTCCCAGGGCCACTGGTGTACAGCGTGTTAGGCATAATTCTGAAAGGATGAGGTTCTGCATCCTGTGATGACCTGTGCTGCCAGGGTATGATACTGCAAGTGGACTTGATGTTGGTATGGGAGTCTAGGCAGGAAGAAAGGGAATTAAAGGGCCTTCTGCAGCCATCTCTGTTTGGCACCCTGTGATACAGGGATACCAATATGTCTGTTTCTTCTGGGACAAATGGCGGATCATTGGTTAGTAACACCCCATAGACAGAGAATTAAAACCTTCATGAGGAGACAGATCTCAGGTATTATGGTGGAAACCCTCAGCTCTTTGATGCACTTTCCAAAGCACTTCCTTCCATGGCTAGATTGGAGTGAACCAGCTCTGGTGTGGTAAGAGATACGGATCCACATGCTGCTTGAAGCTAATTGTAAGGTTAAAGATGAAGCAATGACTGGATGCCACAGAACTAAAAGTAAACTAACAGCCATAAGTCAGTTAGTTATTCCTTCCTGCCTCAGAGTTCCGGCTACCGTGAGCAGGCCTTACCTGCTAAACCAAATAATAGCAAGGTTAAATATTTCCTCCTTAGTTGGCTCTAAGCAATGGCTGGTGGGTCACGTTTGCAGCCAACGGCCTCAGAAGGGATCAGTTTTGTAGTTTCTTAACAAAAATTAAGAGTAACAAAGGCCCTGGGCACCTTGTGCTTCCTCATTTCCTACTGTCACCTCCTTACTCTGAAGGTGTGGCTTTCTTGTACTCTGTCAGATGTGTGACTTCCTGCCACTCAGGCTTCTGTCTCTACCCCAATTTGTGTTACCTTTATGCTGATGCTCAGGGCATGTCCCCCACTTCAGCTCCAGTATTTAGTCCATGAGTTACCTTCTGAGACCATCTAGAAAGTCTTTTTAAGGAGGCCTAGACCATTCAAAGGGTCACTGTGTCATCATACTACCCCAGGCCAGCGTTGAGCAACTTGGCCATGAAGAAAAGAGATGGTTCAGTGTTTGAGTGAGTAACCTAATGGCCACGTGTCCTGTCAGGATTGACTGCAGGCACCAGCTTCCATCCTTCTCATCTACCCTCAGTACTCACTGAGGTGGCCCTACTGCACTCTTTTCTCTTGAGGGTTGTGCTGTGTACAGTGGCTCACTTATATTTTTAAACTGTTAGCTATGTAACTGCTCATTTGCTAGCATGTGAGTTAGGGAGACCTGAAACCCCCAACCTTTCCCTAAGGACGCTGTACACTAGTGAAATGTTTTCTGGGAATTAGTGGACTCAGTACCAACATTAAGAGTTTACCAAGGCAAGTTAATATCCTTGGATCCTGAGATTGACTCCCCTTTCACGCCTGTGAGAATCATCAAATACTAGTCTTTTCTATCAAATGGTGTAAAAACTTGTATTTATGACAAGGATTCAAACCTTTTTATCTCCCCCACCTTGTAAAACTTTTCTGCAAGTCTTACTCACTCACCACCAACTGGTAAAGCCTTTGTCTCCTTGAAGTTGCTGAGAATTGAGTGGATCTCCTTGCCTCCCTCCACTTCCCTTCCTTTGTGCTAACTCTTATAAAACTAGCCAAACACAAGACTATCAGGTCAGAGCCAAGTCAAAGCCTAAAGGACAACTGCCACCTGTGTTAGACTGAGAAGCAAGTGCTCTTCCTGGCTTGCTCTTCTGAGCACACCTCCTGGAGACAAGTTTTGCCTTGTTGAGACACTTCATTTGGAGCGGTGGTCTCTTTCTTTTTGACCCCATCACATTTCTAGCACACTCAACCTTGTACTTGAGTCCTATCCCTTGGTCCACTTAAGTCAAACGAATTATTTTCCATCAAATCATTGGATCATTTTTACCATAAACTACCTTACATGAAAGGATATGTACTAAACAGGAGACATTATAAAATAGGTATTGATGATTTGCCAAAACATGATGACTGTTATGTACTTCTGCTTTTCAGAGGCACAGTGAGCTTCATGGCTATCATGTGATGAGCGTTATTCCTTCATACATCTGGATTCCTCTTGTCCAGGGACACAAAGTCTGCTGTTCACTTCTATGAATGCTTTGAGTCAACTGAAGTGTTGGTCTCTTGGACACTGTGGCCTCTTTATGTATGGAGGACCAGTTTGTCTATTTCCCAAATTTGACAGTGGATTTGATGAATACCGGTGCTATTCCGAGCTAATAAGTGGATATTGCTTTGAGCTGGCACTTGATTTTTACAGTGTTGACTGTGTTAGTGTTCTTCAGCTGGTTGTCTTAGCTAGAAGAAGGGCGTCATCATGGACAGTGACTCATGAAGCTCCAAAGGCCCAGAGCTCCTGCCCTATGCCCTGGGTGGTGAACGGGAGACCAGGGAAACTGAGTTTGTAATTTAATCTCAATAGAGACCCAAGAACCATGATAACTGTGGGTGTAATTTAACAGTCTAAGGCTGAAGACCAAACATGGGCTGCTTTTAAAGCTCCACCACCAAAGGACTCCTGAGCCCGCAGTTCCGGTGTATGAATGCAGGGGAAGATGTAGTCAGCCCAGGCTCTAGAAGACGGTAAAATCCTCTTATTCCCTTTTCTTCTATCCAGGTCCCTGAGGGTTTGGATGAATTTAGGTTAGTCTGATTAAAATGCTAATATATTCCAGAAAACTCCCTCTGAGACACACCTAGAAGGATGCAATGTTTTATCAGCTGAGCTTCCGCTGATGTGACATAAAATGAGCCATAACTCTGACTTAATTTACAAATGAATCATTTTGGCATTATTTATTTATTCGTTTGTTTATTTAGTGGTCCTGTGAGGAGATTTTTGAACGTTAATCAAGCTGCCCCGGAACTCATAATTCTCTTGTCTCCAACTACTTGCAAGCAGCTGGATCTTCTGCAGCACATTCCTGAGCCCAGCCACAGTATTGTTTCATAAAAATGTCATTTATCAAAAATAATACCATACACTAGTATACTTTTACTTGAGTAAATATCTTCACTTGAGGTCTATCCTGCCTTTGTTAAACTAGACCAGGGAAGTGCTATACTGGCACTATTCTGAGACTTTCTGCAGGAGAGAGAACTGCAGTGATGGTCCCTTCCCGAGGGATCGGGTGCTATTGAGGTTGTGCTGTCATGAAGTCTCTATTTGGCTTTGGTCCCAGTTTCCTGGCAAAAGACTTGAAAGCCCTTGGAATTTTCTGCGAAGTTAGAGTCTTTTTATTTTTCTTCCACCAAGGAAATGGCTGGCAACTGGGGTCCTGTTACAGCTTCGGGACGAGGCTGGGATCAAATGTAGGGGTCATTTGAGGGTGGAGAACTCAAGCCTTATCCTAAGGTCTAGAGAGGGGAGAGGGCTGAAGGGTTAGGCCCAGAATCTGTAACCTAGGGTTTAGTTAGCCATGAGTACTTAAAGAAGCTTTCAGAAATGTGGCATCCCAGCGTATGGTAGGACTCCCGACTCTGGGCCAGAGGAGCTGGCTGGAGGGTGCTCTGTGTGGA
>JAQHUG010000238.1:1234188-1263067 GCA_028555095.1 Dicrostonyx torquatus | reverse complement strand
AAAAAAGAAAGAGAGTAGTTGGGTGTGGTGGTACATACCTTTTATCTTAACACCTGGGAGATCAAGACAGACAGATCTCTGTGAGTTCAAGGACAACCTGGTCTACAGAGTGAATTCCAGGATAGCCAAACATACACAGAGAAACCCTATCTCAAAAAGCCAAAAATTAAAAGTAAAAATAAAAAAAAATAAAGTTTAATATAAAGCCATGCAAAGATGGAAAATACACAGAGAATCTGGACACTGTGTATGATTATGTTGTCTTTGAATTACTTGACAGCTGAGCAAGGAGCAAGAGCTGCTAAAGGACATTTAAATATAAATGCTGTTGGATTAATAAAATGTAAGTGTTTTGTAAATGCGTTGATTTCAAAATTGAAGTAAAAAATATGTTACTTTGGAGAAGAGGTTTTGGTTTTGTTTCTACAGAAAATAAGAGGCTATGAATTTATTCTGAGTTAAGAAAAGTCAGGTTTGATCAAGAAAGGTCACCTAAAAAATCTCTGGTAGGAACACATGGCCCAGATGTCTGAGTTCTACAGATTTAAGACTGCTGCCTGAGATGATAGAGCCTCATAGGATATTCCAGTCAGGACTTGATCATAATTCTAAATTTTCTTTGGGTCCCTATAAGATTATCAGCACCCCCAACCAGCAGAAAGTAGCCTGAAAAGTATGCCCACATTCCCCTAAAATTCACTATTTATTTATGATTTTAATTTCATAATATGTACTGTGCCCTATCAGACATTAGAACAACATGGAAATTTTCAATTTTTTCATGTGCGTGTGTGCTGTTATTAAATATTTTCCAGCTTTGCTTGTAGCAGAATACGTGCTGTAAGAGTCGTTCGTCACCTGGAAGGGGACAGCGTTATCAGGGTGAACCTAGTGAATGGAGCCTTTGCTACTCTAGTGACTTCCTCTGTAGTAGGCCCGACTGAGGGCTGCAGGTGGGTGGAGCTTGGAGTAAACTGTCTGCTTTGGTTTGAGAACTTTCCTGTTTGACAAGTCAGCTCATGGGCTAGCTCAGCCCTGCAACGGAGATCACATCACACTTGTTCTTGTAGGTGAAGATCACCACCTGGGCAAGTGTAGCTGGAGGGGAGGCCCATGCTCGTGAGTGAACACTGGCTGCTTGTGGTCCAAGATTCAGGCCCAAGAACCTCAAGTTCCCAGCTGTCTTAGTTTGGTTTCTTTTGCATGATAAACACAATGAACATAAGCCACTTGGAAAGGACAGGGTTTGTTTTATTTTACAGCGTATCGTGACAGGAAATGAGGGCAGGATCTCAGGGAACTTGAGGCAGGACTGAAGCAGAGGCCACAGAGGCATGCTTTTTTCCACTACTGAGAACCACCTGATCAGAGGTAGCAATGTCCCCAGTAGACCGATCCTTCTCACATCGTCATTAATTGAGAAATCACACAAAAGGTTTGCCTACATGGCAGCCGGATGGAAGCATTTTCTGAGTTGAAGTTCTTTGTCCCTGCCCAGCGGAGTAGTCTGACAGTTGCTTCTGAATTCTAAGAGACCTTTTCTGAGCCCCCATAAACCTCTCCTCACAGCTCTCTTGGGATGCTCCTTCTGTTTACTCTTTGTGGGTATGTCTGTTTTCACTCAATAAAGAGCTTCTCAAGCCTGAAACTACTGCTCCACCTCTGAGTGCATAAATTCCTAGACAAGCATCAGGGGCAAGGAAAGAGTGGGGGCAACACTCCCTAGAGCACACATGTGTCTCTTGAGTCTCCTTCCCTTGCTTTCTAGGATGATTCTGTGATGTGAGGAGGACCCAGGAGAAAAAGAAGAAAAGGGGGGAAGGATGATATTTTTGGTTTTACCTGATTGGGGCAGTTAAACAATATTGTAAGCTTTTATAAAGTAATTGGGTTGCTTTTTTTTGTAGGGGGGGTTTTCTAGTATCATAAAATCTGTGATTGCGTTGAATGTTGCTTTTCAGCATTCTAAATCCGCATTTCAAAGCATATAATGTCTCTAGGCCTCTTTCAGACCCTTAGAAATTAAACTCACTCACCATTCCACCTCCAGCTCCTGCGACTGTTGCTTATAGTAGTAGTTAAGGGGCAATCTGTGTCAGTCAGATCTGTTCATGTCTGCATTCGGTTCTTGTTTTTTCATAAAATTGGCATATTCTTATTTTGTTAAAATATCTCCATTTTCAGTATCACTTGAATAAGGATAAACCTGTAAGTCTCCAAATGTCTGACATCTGAAAAGACAGTGGATGGTGCCCAAAGCTCATCTTTCCTACTTGAAATGACGAATTAAATTAGCTTATGACACAATATTTAACTCATAGAAGTGAGTTTTTTAGCCTGAAACTGAAAGACCCCAACCGATTTTTCATGATGAACTAAATGAATTGGGTAATGGAAAATTACAAAATGTGACAAAGAAGTTTGACCAATTTTCAGCGAGTTCTTCTTCCCCCGCTGGGCAGGAGGACAGATGGTTATCAGAACCGGTTGAGGTCTTCCTTGCAGCAAGAGATTACCAATATGCAACCTAGGTTACAGCTGGAACGAGCAGGATGTCATATGTCACTAGTCAGCAGGATGTCACATGTCACATATCATGTAGCCAGCAGGATGTCATGTACTTAGAAATGGGCTGAACTATGCTAATTTCATTCTGGGTTGAACTCTGGTTTAAATGTCTGGACCAATCCCAATTGCACCCGTACCCCATATTGTAATTCTTGTAAAACTTGTGGGTTTTGTCTATAAAAGCTTGCTTTCTTGGATGCTCGGGTGCTTAGCTATCCGTAAGCACAATCATGAAATAAACCACTTTGTGTGTTTGCTTCTGATGGCCTGGTTATTGAGTCTGGGGGCTTCTTGGTGTTAAGACCACTTTGGGGTGGTCTTTCAAAACAAAGCAACATAATTTTAAAATATATAAGGCATATTCTTGGCACAAGAAAAATAGCATGATCAATAGTTCTTAGTTTAAAAATGCAATATTCTTTTACTCAGAGAAATCTAAAACTTGCCATGCTTAAATTTTTGAAAAATATAATCACTTTAGACTAGCTTGCTCTACATCTGGTAGAACAGAAAGAAATGAGGAAGAAAACGCAGAGTTACTAGTTCTCACAGGTTTTATATTAGAGTGGTATTTAGTATGTCCAGATGTTCTATCTGGAAAAAAAATGGGATGACTCATGCCAACTTATTCTAAAAGAAAGCCCTGTGAGTCTGTTGCTGTGTGTACGTGCGTGTGCCATATCTCTAGTATACTGACAAGGACATTTTCCCAGGCATGGTGGAGTTGTCACTAATTCAGCTCTGATTAGATCTTTAAAGACAACAGTTGAGAAGTGGATGGGATGGCTCAGTAATGGTTAAAGGCACTTGTCTCTGAACCTGATGACCTGGATGTGGTTCCCAGGACCCACATGGTGGAAGAGACCGACTCTGAAAATTGCT
Source organism: Dicrostonyx torquatus (assembly GCA_028555095.1). NCBI lineage: Eukaryota > Metazoa > Chordata > Mammalia > Rodentia > Cricetidae > Dicrostonyx > Dicrostonyx torquatus. Next base: position 1,259,617 of record JAQHUG010000238.1, on the reverse strand, counting down.
CTGAGTCACACGCATCGCTGTGGCATGGGAGTGCATGGTGGGTATATGTGTACACATACACAAATTAATAGACATTAAACAGTGGAGAAGACGTTATTTTCCTTCATATCCTCAATTTAGGTATGGAATAAAATATTGCCTTTATTGCATAATGGGCATAAAGTATGTAAAATTGATTACTGCTAGTATTTTAATTAAGCTGAAAACAATGACATTCATGTAACAATTTGAAGTACATAAAACATAATGTTCTCATTCCTCAAGCTTGATAATCATGTCTTTCCTAGAATGTGGTTTAGAGTATGGGAGATGCCATCCGTGTTATGTTTCCATGGCCAGTGCACTGAGGAACATTTTTGTAAAATGTAATGTAAAGGTAAATAGTAATGGATGGGAACACATTGTGGGCTGTCACATTTGGGATGTGGATATATGAAAGATTAGCCAAGGGCTTGTCGACTTAGAGCCTTTAATACATAATTCTATGTATTACCTGTTTTTCTTCCCTTCCCTGCTCATCCTGATGTCTTTATTATAGAACCCTAAGAATTTAGTGGTCTGAAATTCTGGCACCTGTCACTGTCTTAACTTTGGAATCTTCCCCTTTTCCCCTTTTGTCTGTGTGTACACACAGATGTGTGTGTGTGTGTGTGAGAGAGAGAAAATGGTAGGATAGCCAATATTTTAATACTTTTTCTTCTTGATTCTTTTTTATTAGATTTTTTTATTACTTAGTTACCATGACCAATTATAGTATATGGAAGGAGGAAACACTTCTGGCTTTTGCTTTATTTTCTCCAACTAATGCCCAAGTCTCTAAGCTCTTAATTTACTTTTATGCCACTATGCATATTTTTACATGTAATCCTTGAACTCTGGCAAATTTCTGAAGATTGTAAAGGAAATACTCTGCAGTTATGAATTAATTATAGGTAACCTTGACAACACTGAAGTGCTAACTCATCCTGCCTGATAACCATCTTTCCTTTCCACTTATTCAGCGATTTTAAATCAACCTTTTAATATCTCAACATTTTCTCTCCAATAATTTTTGTCAGGTTCATTTATGGATGAATTGTCTCTGTTGCTCTTATAATTAAGTGCTGCAGTTTCCTTTTTTTCCTGGCTGGTCCTTGTGCTGTAGGAAAAGTGTCCTGTGGGGAGTCTTGCCAAGCTCTCATTAGCCCCATGACACTCTAGCTTCCTTTCTGCATTATTTTCACTGTCTCTTGGTGGCGAGTCCTTTCGGATGCTGTCTGTCCAAATATCTCTTGATTTTGCTATCCTTTTGAGAGATGATTATTGCTAAGTAGGGGATCCTAGGATGGTAACTTTTCAGTTCCTTCTGTTTATGTTTCCAGTATTATCTTTTCCATTGTATTGATTCTTAGGGTTTTCTATTACTTATTTATTCATGTATTTAGTTTTGGTTTCTTTTGACACAAGGTTTCTCTGGGAAGCCTTGTCTGGCTGTCCTGGAACTCACTCTGTTGACCAGACTGTTTCTCCATCTCATGATTCAGTGGTTGTGTTAGTCCAACTGTCTTTTTCTGACTTTAGACCACATTGAGTCTGTTTCCTTGCAGACGTGAAGCAGAGATCCCAGCCAAGTCTTTGGATCTGCCCTTTACACTCTCTTTCAATTGTGCCCTGGTTATCTTGCCTGAGGCTATTCTAAAGCATTTGCCTTTTCCCAATGCCACATGGTGGTTTATTTCCTGCTCTGACTAGGCTTTGGTGGCTGCCTCAGCTGGAACTATGGAAAACACATTTCTGTCCTTCACAAATGACAGTAGTCTCTGAAACCCTGTGCTATCATCACAAATATATTTTGATACCAGCCCAGCACGAGAAAACATGGATGTGCATAAAGGTTCTCTAAGAAAATTTGATTGATAAGGCCAATGAACAGATACACAGAAAGTCTACACAGATCTTAACCAACAGAATCCAGCTGTGCTATAAATAATAAAAATAGTATCTCTTGATCATTTGGAATACTCAGTGTGCTGGTTGTATGATCTGGGAACATGACTGCTCCATGGTATAGGAAGGTTTTGTTGTGGGTATGAGAGAGAAAGCCAGAGGCATTGGGAAGAGTTCAGCGTGGAGAGAGAAAGCAGTAGACTGACTATGGCCAGCAGGGATATCTGCAAGAGAAGGGAGATCAGCAGGGGAGAGAACAGAGAGAGCATAGTGAGAACAGTGGGAGCCGCACAAGTGAAAATAGCAGGGTTATAAGAAGCATGAGAAACTATGCGGGGTGGGAGGGGAGCCTGTGAACTGGAGGGAGTTTAGGGTAGAGGAGATGAGATGGGATAGGATGCTAGCGTGGACTTCGATGTGTATAACAGGTACTTGTGACATGGACGGCGCCTGGAGGCCAGCATGTGCCTTGATATGCTGATAGGTGCCAAGGTAATCGTATGTCCCCTCTGCTAAAGGTAAGGAAATGACTCCTTTTGGTAGATAGGAATTGTTTCACTAGTTCCTGAGGAATGCTGGCTTTCATCTAACCACCAGAAATCCTCCTATAGTCCAGGTTGAACTCATTTCTGGATATTTGTACTGCTTTTTAGAGTTTGGGCGAATTGGAGTTTCCTTTGGACCTGACACTGATAAACCGAGACTCACATTAAATTTTCTCACTGTGTCATATGAGAGTCAGTTCTTTCTCTGCGACATCAGCGTCTCCTCTGAAGCAAGACTCACGTGACTGCAGGAGAACTTGTTTGGAGTTGGGGATTGCCAGCAGGATGTGAAGGAAGTGAGGAACCCTCAGCGATTCAGTCTGTCTAGCCTCTACGCTAGGCACTGTTTCAGTTTCCCTTCTGAACTCTGGCAGAGAAAGCTGAGCTCTGCTGCTTCTGCTGTTTTCCATGCGAGCCCCTGGAGAGTCACCCAGTGAATGTATTGAGGGCAAATGAGCAGCAGCTTCTCCAGCCCCAGGAGGCCAGGGGGCCACAGTGGTGAGAGAGTCACACCAACCAAGGCTGTCACTCACCCTGGGAGGATGTGTGAAATGAGACAGCAAAAGCCAGTGCTGGCACGACACATTGTTCAGAGGAACTTAGTTTTAAGAGAGAGCCTGGAAGATGAAAGCAGTTCAGTGTGAGTGGTTGAACTACGCCATTCTTATAAGAGAATAGCTTCCTTGGTGAATATTTATGGGGAAAAAACGACAAGAAGCTGATGTGAGAGTCTGTGATAACCTGGCCTTGGATAGGTAGAAAATACCCAGTGTATGGCAACAGAAAATGACTGACAGATGCTTTGAAGCCAGAGGAGCATAGCTGGACAATGCTCTATACATGACAAGCCTCCTGCCACTGTTCATCCTGCCCTTCAGGCTTGGACTGTACCCCTGCTGTACTTAACAGCTTCTTGGTGTCATGCCAAGGTGAGGGCAGCCTGCTGTGCAAGGTGCAAGAGGTGCAAGGTCAAATGAGACCCTTCCGGGTCAGAAGAGGACTGGGCTGGAAGTGTTAGCATTTCTGGAGATGGATGCCCCTTCTGCTTTTCTCTGTCTGATTATGAATGAGTCTTTTATACATTTTCTGCCGTGGTTGTGTTTGCACAGTGCTCAGAGGGCTTCTGTGTTGTTACCCTTGAGTTACAGTGCACTTAGAGGGAAGGGCAGCAGTATTTTTCTCCTGTGTTCAGCTCTGTTTATAAAATGAATGGATAAGCAGTCTGAAAATGCGGCACTAGAACATCTCTTGTTTCTTGGCTGTGCAACTGAGGTTTTGATTTCTTGGTAGGACCTCGTTCCTGACAGCAGCATGACTGTCGGGAAGATTCATGCGAAAGCACAGGTTAGAGCCCAGCATGGTCAGAGTGTCTAAGGACCTCTTAAGAGGGAATTTGAGAAGGAAATCGTGAAAATAAAGTTGCTGGTAAAAGTTAATCTCACTGTGTTAGCTAATAGTTTCTATGAAAAAGATCTAGTGAACCAAAAGAAGTAACAGTGGAAGGACAGCAGGCTAGCTCAGGAGCATGTGGGTGTCTCCCAACACCCTGTGCTTCTCAGGCTGTTCATGGGGAGTCGACAGGAGCTCTGCAGTGCATTAACTAGGTCTCAAAATATGTGGCTCCATTCTACAGATGTTCATAGAGCCAGTGGTTCTCTGTAGCATTTGAGCAGTCTTCAGTGGAGGGAGGCCATGGGGGGATGTTGGAGGTACATGCATTCTTTCCGCCGAAGACTCTATGGACATCTAAGGGGTTCTAAGTTATGGTCTCTGAAGAGAAAGTAACAAGGAGAAATTGAAGTGTAACAAGCCAGCAAGTCAGATAATAATAGTTAATGACAATAATAATCAATAAATACAGCACTTCTGTAGCTAGAGACACAACAGTAAGGAGGGACCCTGGGAGCTGTCACCTGGCTCTCCCTATATCTGAGCCTGTGGTGGGAAGGCTGTGTATTCTTTACTCAGTGTGTTTATGGTATGCCTCGGCTTTCCCTCCTTGAGATACAGCTTGGGAAGTGGTGTATGAATGAACAGTGTCCGCTCTAATGAGACAGCATAAAAAGGCTTAGATTTCAGCTTATGGCTTAGGTACCTTGTACCTTGTACGTTGACTCTGAGTTGTCAGGATTATCAAAAGTAAGTTAAAGGGATTGGAGAGATAGGGACGTTGATACAGTGCTGGCCACACTTACATGAAGACTCATATTCAATCTCTAGCATCCATGTGAAAAGTGGATGTGGTAGCAGACTTGCAATTCAGTGCTGGGGAAGCCACTAGGCTTCCTAGCCATCCAGCCTAGCCCATGTGACAAGCTCCACAGAGGTGCCTCTCTCAACAAACAAGGCAGAAGGCTCGCAAGGAGCAAGACCAGAGTTGTTCTCTGGCCTCCACACACACCCACATATGTGTGCACATACACCCAGTGAATTAAGGATAATTTTTTTTTGTACTGCGGCTTAATAATTTGAAATGATTAAGAAAAGCCACATAGTATATAACATTTTGTTGTTGGTGGTGAAAAGCTTCCAGCATCTTTATTTCTTTATTTCCAGCCAAACACTGGATTTACTTTAACACGCCACAAAAAGTAAAGATTTTAAATGATAGTTGAGGCACATTTACTCTACGCATTGGTGCCTTTGGTCTCTTTCTGTGGCTACTCCTCTGTTTGTGAAGCCTGTTCCCAGCTTTTAGACACTTGGCACATAGGTGAGCCATGCGGTGGCCCTGGTTGTTCTCTGAGTCACCATACGCATCCCTGAAGTCCTGACCCAGCTGTGTCCCAGCAGGTCTGTGAGGAACCCACGTTTCTAGACCCTAGAGGACAGGGGTCTTTTAGTCCTAGCCTGGTATATTTTCTGTCAAGATCAGAGCTTCATTGGCTGGTTCATCTCTTGAATTCTCTATGTGCCTTAAAATGGAAAACAACTGTTTATGTAAATTAGCTTCCCCCCATATCTTGGTGCTGGTTTCCAGACTGTGCCTCTTTATTTCTAATGCAGTTTCGGTTTAGATGCCATATTAAAAACAAAACAACACAACAAAACAAAGACAAACTAACAAACAAACAAAAAACCTTTATATGCCCTGACCAGAGCTGAAAGTGTATATATTCAATATATACTTGTGAACTGAGCACCCCCTCTCATCCATGGACCAGACATATGTTGAAGGTTCTGCAAGGCTGATCGACAGAACTATGGCTGTGGAGGGCTGGGATGCCGGAAGTCCACAGACACATTATCTTGGGCTATCTTTCGCCTGCTGAATAGGCATTTATTCCCACTTCTGCGTTTGACCTACTGCCCTTGTGCTTGTTAGGTAAAACTCTTCTCAGAATTTACAAAGAGGGCACCTAGCTTCTACAATCAGAAGACCTAGGATGTCCTCAGAGGATCTGAGGCCTTTAGCAGAGACACCCTTGCTTAGCAGGTTAACCTCCTAGATGCTCTGACACATGGAGTTTAAAAGCCCTGTGGCTTTCTTTGTACAGTTACTATAAAACCTTCATATACTGTTATCATTTTGACGCATAGTGTTTAGGGTAGCCTCAAATCTGTGTTCCTTGGCCTTGAATACTTCATTTGACTTCAGAATGAACTATCTCTTACTCCGTTTAAAGTGAGAGCTGTGATTTTGCATCACAGGGTGTTTTAAAGACACTGCTTTGGTTCAAAGCTCAGCTTAATTAAGGAAGCAATAAAAATTATAGCAATATTTTACAGCACAGCAGTGGCTTTAAGGTAGATTGACCTCAATTTCATGGGCAAATGAGCTGGCCAGTACTAAGGAATTTGATTATAATAAAGTCAATTTTTTGGGGGGCGTTTTGTTCTCTTACTGACATGCTCATACTGTAACTTCATGGGAAAGATGCATTGGAGAAAATATGTAACCAAATCTAGCTTTTGATTTGTTTAGTTTTAGAGCAAAATTAAGTTCCTGGTCTTTGGATAAACAGCTGCATCCTACCCCAAAGCCTTAGCAAAATAACATAACTTTCATGATCCTCAATCTTACTTTCTCCTAAGAAATGCTAGCAACTTTGGTGATAAATGGAGATTGATCTCAGAGTTACTGGGACTACTCTGCTCAGAAGTAGGTTGATGAAAAGGCTCTCTTGGGGGATGATTACAGGGTAGCACTCTCTGTCTCTTTCCTTCTGTCCTGGAACAGAACAGTGGATCACGGCTTTGCTGGGAAAGGGGGCTTTTATTTATTTGTTTGCTTGTTAGTAGCTTTGGCTATTTGTTTATTTATTTAGTTTATTTGTTTGCTGTGTAGCTTTGGCTGGCCTGAGGCATGCTACAAAGACCAGGTTAGTTGTGAAGTCATAGAGATCCACATGAGTGCTTGGATTAAAGGCTTGAGCCACCTGGACTAGGCTTTCACATGCTTTGGAACAAGAACTAGAAGAGGTTGGACCTCACTGTTTCATGTTGGCTTCCTAAAAATTAGATGTTAATTATATAGTATTTAAATTCCTTGATTTCTATGTGAAATGTGCTGATGTTCTCTGTATGTAACATCATCTCATTAAATCATTTTTATTAGAAAGTATTTTGTCATAATTATTTGATGAACAGTTTGCTCTGGTGATTATCCATGGGTAGTTAGATTAGAAGGCCTTTCCATGTTTTTGATGGGTGATATCCCTCAGAAAATGAGCAAACGGACTGAGTGTATTACTTTTCCATTCGCTGTGACAGGAATCACTGTGACAAAGGTAACCTAAGAAAAGAAGGGTCTGTTTAGCTCACAGTCTGAGGGGACACAATCTGTAAAGGTGGGCAAGAACATGAAACATCTGGTCACAAAGAGTCTGCTCAGAATGCAGAGAGAGATAAATATCAGCCCTGAGCTCACTTTTTCCTTTGTGTTGAGTTTGTGAGCCCAGCCCGTAGGATTATTGCCACACACATCCATGGTCTGTCTTTCTTGCTCAATTAGAGAAGCGTTCTCATAGACGTGCACAGAGGTACACTTGAAATCTAGTCAAGCTTTTGAGGTGAACCATCATACCAATATAGCATAAAATCTGGATGGTATCTAATTAGCCTTTTGTAAAAGCCAGTTTATGGGAAGCTAATGGTTCACTGAGTGCAGATAATGAAAATTTTATAAATTAAAACACGGTGCCATTGCTATGTAGATTACAAGTGATATGAATTACCTTGCCTGTGCACATTAGTGAAAAATATTCTATTTGCAATGTCATTTTCATAAGCAGTCAGTAGCAATAACAAATGGCTGGAGTATATGCCAATGATTGGTGTTTTTATCATATCTGTTTATGCTCTTACAGTGGCAGCTGTTTACTGAATACAGATCTCTTGAATGTACCAGAACATTTATGTGTATCAAAAAGAGTTTTTACTGAATAGTTTCTTAATTTCTTAAAGAATGCACATAATTACTTCACAAGTTAAACAGTACATAATTTCATTTGGAAATATAACTTTTATTAAAAATGTCCTCTTTTCTAACTTATGATGAAGACAGCAATGAGCTCATTCATGGCTTCTAGAAAATAATGTATTGGCCACACATAGCTTTTTGAGGTTCAGCATAACAAAGACACATCCTGGAATTGACAGATAGGTAAAGATTCTTTTATTTTGTTTTGTTTTTCGAGACAGGGTTTCTCTGTAGCTTTGCAACCTGTCCTGGAACTAGCTCTTGTAGACAGAATGGCCTTGAACTCACAGAGATTTGCCTGCCTCTGCCTCACAAGTGCTGTGATTAAAGGTGTGAGCCACCACTGCCTAGCTCAGATATAAAAGTTCTTAAAGTGTAAATAAAATGGGTTTTTCCTAAGGAATGTTCATTAGATACTGGTCAGTGAGCTTCCCTCATGGAGGAATGTGATCTGATAAATAGTCCCATTGACTTTGTATTTCAGTTCCAATGTTTATAGTGCCCGCTAGCTGCCATACACTTTATATTTAATCATGAATCATATTCCTGCATCCCGGGAATTGTTTTTCTAGCAGAATTCTAGAAAGGGCTATTTCAGTGTACTGCTATCCACACTACCTAGAGGTTTGCACACATGACATGTATCAACCTGAGGGTGCAAGAGGGGAACCAAGGGAGTTTGGAGATAGGTTATCTTCTAGTTCCCCTTTAACAACTATGGCCAGACAAGAGTGGTGGTCTTAGCTAGAGCATGGCTGTACAGATAGAATTTGTAGTGTACTGGAAATGACTTGAATTTGACGACAGCCCCTGTAATTACTTGTGCTTTGTTGGTCAGTCACCTCTGCATGTCTGTTTTCTTATCTATAAATTAGGGACAATAGTGGAAAACTACTGCCTCCCAAGCAGTTATGTGACCCAGTTGGGATAACATGCCTGACTGAACTTCGTAAACTGAGAAGCAGTATGCATAGTCTAGTTGCTTGACATAATTGGCACTAATTATGTAACTTTTGGTTCTTCACTCTGCAGTGATTTGGATTCATCATCTGTACACAGTAAAGGATAATAGTTGCCTTTACTTTGAGTAATTGTGACGATTAAAACTAAGATGTACTAAGCCCTTTACATTTTTTTTAAAAAATTCTTTTAATTTTGAGTTTATAATTTAACTACATCACTTTTCCTTTTCCTCCCTTCTACAATCTCCCATATACTTCTCCCTATTCTCTTTCAAATTGATGGTCTCTGTTTTCTTTAATTGTTATGTCAGTGCATATATGTGTATGTCTACGCATCTATCCCTAAGAACAACCATCTCAGTCCACTCCATATTCCCTGTATTATGTCTTCAGAGCGGGCCATTTGGTAGTGGATAAACAGTTGTTCTCTTCCCTGGAGAAAATTTTTCCCCATTTTCAGCATTCCCTAGTTGCCTGTAGTTTTGTGTAGTACCGAGAACTTGCGGGCTTTCTCCTGTCCACTTTGGCATATCTGTTGTTGTTCAGCTCGTGGCTGGCAGCCGTGTTGGGGAGTCTTTGTTGTTGTTCATGGGTGTCATAATTAAGTAGGACTATTGGTTGTTCCTTTGGAAGCTTGTCTAGTGATTTCTGTTGTCATGACAGCCAGTCGTCAGGCAGGAGATATTCAGACTAGTTCCAGATCGGGGGCCTCTGGGCCATGATTCTGAAGTGCATAGTGCCTTTGCCACAGGGACATACCTTTCAAGTCTGGTGGGCAACCAAGGACAAGAGCATTAGCCTGTAATGTCTTGGGAGTCTCTTGGACCACAGTGACTAACAATATAAGATAACATTCTCATGCCTGGTATTGGTTTTTTTGTATGTGTGACATGGTCTTTGGCACTTGGAGGGAGCGTTGTCAATACAGAGAGCAAATTTCAATGAAACTATATATGTATGCTTATACACAGGCTTATGTGTGTCACAGTATTTTTCCCTTAGGTAGACAGTTAATAGTATAATTCCTTTTGACTTTTTCAGACATTCTTACTGTTAGTTTACCTTCCTCCCTCCTTCTGTATTTATCCCCCCCTCCTAACTAGAGCTTCCCCCTCCTCTTTTCCTGTTTACTGTGCCCTGCTATTTCCATCTCCGGTGCTTCCACACCCATTACCTGAGAATAATATCTTTTTACCTTCCTGGCTTCTGCAGCTGCTGCAGGATGTGTACTCACATCTGAAGATTTGGAGCTAAGGATCTCTGAGGAGAAAGAACCTACAACGTTTGTCTTCCTGCATCTGGGCTGCCTATTTAGCATGTTCTTTATTAGTTCCATCTATTTAGCTGAAAAGTTCATGATTTAATTTTCCTTATAGCTGAATACTAATCCATAGAGTATATGTAACCGTTTCATTATCCACGTGTCTATTAAAGGTCATTTAACTCATTTCAATTTCCTAGCTACTGTGAATAGGGCATCAGTGAACAGTATCTGTGGAGGAGGGTGGTGAGCTCTTTGGGCATTTGGGAAGGAGTGATACAGCTGGATCATAGGGTAGACTTATTTTTAACTTTTTGAGAATTCTCCACAATGATTCCCATGTAATTTCATTCTTCTGCATGTGGATATCCAGTTTTCCTAGCACCATTTGTTGAAGAAACTTTTTTTTTTTTTTTTTTGCAATTTTCCTGCTTGTAAGCCCTTTATTTTAATCATTATTCTTGCAGCAGAACCTCTCAACCTTACTTATCTGTTATCTGAGTGGGAGCATTTCCTGGATCTCATTTTGGAATGCTCTGAACTTTAAGATTCCATGTAATTTTGCTGACTTGATAAAAATCAGCTGTTTCACTTGGTTGTTGCAGATAAGCATCCCCAGGGAGATTAAGGAAGTACAGGTCAATGATGCTGCAGTAACTCAAATTTGTGGCAGGGTTGTTGGCAAACACTTCCTACTGGTGTGTATGTTAGAGTCTCTTCTCTTCTGTAGGGAGTCATCAGTTTAAAGAACAGTGAGTCAAATGCTGTTATTTTGAAAGTCATAAAATTGTTAATTAAACCTTAGTCTGCCTCTGCCACTGTCCCCTCGAATGAGGAATGGGAAGCTTTTTTTTAAAATTATTTTTATTTTTTGGCTTTTTAATACAGGATTTTTCTGTGTAACCGTCCTGACTTTTCTTGTTCTAGAACTTGCTTTCCTGTTTTTCAGTCTGTGCGTCAGGCAGCTTTTCTGCATGGGCTGTCTCCCCACTCACCCACATACTACTGCCTCCCTGCTGTGAGACATCCTGCACACTCAGCCTGCAAGCTCACCCTGTTGCTTTGCCAGAGTGTGTCGTGCTGGCTGTGATATTGGCACGCTACAGAGCTCCTTTTCTGTATTAGCCCAATGATGATACAGTAAGAGGAAACTTAAATGTGGGTGGTAACTTTAGCCTTAAACCAGATGGTTTTTGCCTTGTTTTTCATAGGCAATGTTTTTTTTTTACATTATTTTTATTAACTCTCTGAGAATTTTACACACATATGTGATGTATTCCGATTACATTCACCCCCCCACTCCTTCCTGAATCCTTCAGAATTTTCCTTGTCTCTTCCCAACTTAATGCCATTTTTAAAACTATGTAAATAACCCGCCAAGTCCAGTTTGTGCTGCCCATAACCTAATGGGTGTGGAGCCATTCACTGAAAAATAGTCAACATACTGGGGGCCTTACCATTAAAGAAAACTGAATTTATTTTCACCAAAAGTCATTAACTGTTAATGGCAGTTAAGGGCCGGGTCTAGGAACACCTCCCACTCCATGCTGGGATATTGGCTGCCTTGATGCTATACAGGCAGCCAGAGCTACTGTGAGTTCATGAGCGCTCCTGTCCAGGGGCACCATAGCCCTTCCCTACTATCCTACTGTGTACATAACTGGTCTGTTTAAACAGCCTTAAAAAGAGCACTCAAATTTATTGACCTTGGATATCCCTTATAATTGACTTTTACAACCTAAGCTAATGCATACCTGTAATCTTATGTACTCTTCCATGCTCTTGCCTCAAGAGCAATGCATATATGTTTCTTTGCTAATTATGATAATCATTTGCTGAAAACAGCAAATATAGCTTGAAAACCGTCTTATAAAATGAATATCTACCATAGGTGTTGGTGTTGCTTGCTGAACAATGATGTTTGAAGTACTGTTTGTTTTCTGGGTCAGCGGGAGTCAGGAACTTAATCCCTTGTAAAACTCTGTTAAAGATTTCTATCCTTAATTCTTTTGCCATGTGATGATTCCTATACTGTTGAATAAATATAGAGCAAATCACTTTGTTAGGGACAGACAGACACACACACACACACACACACACACACACACGCACAATCAGAAAACAGCATTAGAGAGGCAAAAATTCAGACTCATATACGAGATAGACAGAAGACAGGGTAAGTTCAAATTGGGGCTCACTCTTAGTCAAATGTCACCAAAGGAGAAGTGCCTTACTGGTTTCTGTCTGTACTGTTACATGGATACATTATTATTGACTGAGTTTGTTATTAATGTGTTCAATGAGTTGATGATTTTCCCTTAGCTGCCGGCATAGCACCTTCCAGTACTGTGAGAACTAATTAGCAGTGGAGATGCTTTTTGGTCTGTTCCAGCTGGGTTTCTCCATAACTATGTGGTGTTTTCAGCAATAGAGTCTTTCCACAAACAATTTAGTTTTTATTTGTTTGTTTTTCAGTCTCCAGGACAAACCCAATCAACAATTTGAAGGGAGATATCCTAGACCTGGCATTGAAATAAAATTCAGTTTGGCAACTGTGGCTTCCGGGGAGAGTATTATTCTTTGTGTTGGGCAATTTTAATTAAACTCTGTGTGTGTGTGTGTGTGAGAGAGGGGTGGTGGTGGAGAGATCTACTTCCCTATTATCCTCCTTCACATATTATCTGTGGTCTTCTGTCTGTCTCCTCTTAAGGTCTTTCTTCCCTTCCCTTGACCATTTTCCAGTTTCCTGGATCCTACAGATACTTCAAATTAAACACACAAATGTAAAGATTTGGAGCTAGGAGCCACATATGTGTGAGAACATGCCATGTTTGTCTTTCTGGGTCATACAGCACTCAGTATGGTGTTTTCCAGTTTCATCCATTTGTCTGCACATTTCATAATTTGGTTTTATTTACAGCTGATTAAAACTCTGTTGAATATAGGTACCGTATTTCCACTATCTGTTCATCAGCTGATGGAAGAGTAGGCTGTCTCCATGTCCTAGCTATTGTGAGGAGAGCCGTGAAGTACATGGATGTGCATATGTCTCACTAACAGGATATGACATCTTATGGGGACATGTCCAGGAGTGATATAGTTGGGTCATATGGTAGATCTATTTCTAGGTTGTTTTAGGAACCGTCACACTAATTTCCACGGTAGCTGTACCACTTTATGTTCCCACCAGCAGTGCATGAATGTTCCCACTTTTCCCACATCTGTGACAGGCTTTAATGTCATTTGTTTTCTTAATCTTAGTCATTCTGACAGGGATAGAACAAAGTCTCAAAATAGTTTCCATTTTCATTTTCCTGATGGATAAGGATAGCAAACACCTTTATAAAATATTTCTTTGGCCATATGTATTTATTCTTCTTAGAACTCTCCCGTCAACTATAGCCTTTTTTAAAAGTTGATTTGCTTCTTTTCTTTGTTTAGATTTTTGAGTTCTTCATGTCAGATATTTAGCTGGCAAAGAACCTTTTCTCAGTTTGTAGGCTGTCTCCGACAATAGTCTCTCTTCTAGTATGGAGGCCTTTTAATTTTGTGACATCCCAGTTGTAAATTGTTAGCTCTATGTCTTAGGAGACTAGAGTTTTAGGCATAAAGACCTTACTTGGGCAAATATCCTGAATTGAACTTTTTCTTCTAGAAGTTTCAGGACAAATGTTAAGGTTTTTGGTCCATTCGGGATTGATTTGTCTTTAGGGGTGGTAGAGAAGGATTAATCTATACTCTAATACATGAAAATAATGTTTTCCTAGCACCATTTGTTAAAGATGCTGAATTTTCCCCAATGTGTATATTTGGTACCTTTGTTAAAAACATTCCTAGATGTTGGTGTATGGACTTACACCAGAGTATCAGTTCTAGCCCATTGATCACTGGGTCTGGTTTTGTGCTAGTACCATGCTGGTTTTGAACCATGGCTCTGTTGTATAACTTGAAATCAGAATTGGGAATACCTCCATCATTCACAGTTTAGAATTGTATTGTTTATCCAGAGTCTTTTTTTGTGCTTCTAGAAATATGAGTGTTAAACATAGGAATTATTTTGTTTTTCAATTTCTGTTAATAATTGCTGGAAATTTATATGGGGATTACAATGGACTTGTACATTGCTTTTGGTATGACGGCCATCTTCACAATATTGACACCCCCAGTCTGTGTGCACTGGGTGTGTCTCCATCTTCTGGCATCTTCCCGAATGTCTTTCTTTGGCGGTTTAAGATTTTCATTGTAGAGTTCTTTCACTTTCTTGGTTAAGTTTGTTCTAGAGTATTTGTTTATTTTGAGGCTATAACAAATATGATTGCTTTCTGTTTTGTTTCTCAGTCTATTTGTCTTGGCATATAGGAAGGGTATTTTTACACATTAATTTTGTAACCTGCCTCTTTTCTGAAAGTGGTTATCAGCTGGTGATGTTATTAAAGTCTCTAATGTATAGAATCATGATATCTGCAAATAGGGATATTTTGACTTCTTTTTCTGTTATATCCCTTTTATTTTTTTCTCTCATCTTATTGCTCTAGCTGGAACTCAAACACTATGTGGACAGGAGTGGTGAAAGTGGAGGGCCTCATTGTGTTCCTGATCTTAGTGGGAACAGAGCAGTTGGTCTTAGGTAACATTTTCTTTCTGTAGCTCTCATTTTTTGAGCAACTCACCAAGTTCTTTTGGCTTTTTTCCCTCTGGAGCAGCCACAGTAGGTGGCAGAACCAGCAGTATTTTTCATCCTCTAATATTACATCCATTCCCGACTCTGAAGTCAGACCCAGCCCTGTGCTGTGCAGGCCCTCGACAGTGAGACCATTATCCCCTTGACATTGACCAGTGTTCCAGCTCTCTGCCCAGGGTCTTACACCCTTGGCTTGTAGACTTGACAACTCCCATGAATCCTGATGACCAAGGCCTGTGGTTCCTGTCTCTGTTTCCTTTTGTCATCTCTCTGCCCTCTTGTTCTCTTTTACTCTACTTTCTTTCTTCTTTCTCTGGCTCTTCTTTTCTAAATTCTTTCTCTCATGTGTACATGATGTGTATGTGTTCATGCATATGTGTTCATGTGCATGTTGAGCTCAAGACTGATGACATCATTCCTTGATTACTCCCTATCTAAGTCACTGAGGCACAGTGTCACAGCTGAATCCTGAACTCACTGGTGTAGCTATTTTAGTTAACCATGTTGCTCCCCCAATTTCACAAACACTGCTCAGCATTGTTTGAGCTCCGGGGCTGCTAACTCTGAACACATCCCTGCTGTGACCTCTGACTCATCTCCCCATCCTGACCCTGTTGAGCTGTCCAACCACTCCTTCAGATGTCAATGCCTGCTGCTAGTGCAACTCTAGGTATTTGTCTGTCTTTGTATAGTACTCAGGAGTGGACAATCCAGAAGATTATCTCTTCAGTGTGCATTGGGTGTGGGCATACCCTTCCACAGGGCCAGGATGTTCACTGGGCAAATGAATACCCAGCATGTCTGGGTACCATCAGTGGGTAGTTAGAGTGATAGTGTGGCCTAAGACCTGTGGTTCAAGGCCTCTCCGCCAGAGCTTCTTCAGCTGTCAATCAGTAGTTCTTGGTGCTTTGCACTGGATCTAAGGCTTGGCCACTAAGGCTGATAGCAAACAAGACTAAATAGGAATCCAGCAGTGAATATTGGAAATTGGGTGCCCACTCCTGGGATTTCCTCCCAGATCGCTTGACCGCCTCAGTTGTCAAGCAGTTGTGGGTGCCTTTGTGCTCAGAAGAATGGGCTCAGGAAGGTACTCTGAGCTCTTTGGAAGCCCGGCAACAGAAATGGATTCCCAGGACCCTGGATGCCTGTGCTGCCAGTGGGATCTTCAACTATCAAGCTGGTGGGGACACATGAACAGAGTTTGTACATTAGGAAATTCTCCCATTGTTCCTATCCTCTGCTGTGTCTGCTGCTTCTTGAGTCTTCTGGTTCAGCCTGAATGACTAGGTAAGGATGCTTTACAGAAATCTCTATTGGACCCGATGTTGCAGCACTAGGGAAGAGTAGCACAGAGAGCAATGAGTGAGCTTATGTAGCTGGAGAACTGTTTGGATGCCAATCACAGCCTTGCCTCTAAGTCCCCACCCTGACCATCAGGGCTTGTGCTTTGACTAGCCCTGGTCACAGAATGTCTTTACCAGAAAAGATAGTCTGCCTCTGGTCAACCTGGAAATATGGTTTGCCAAGGCTTAAAAGCTAAACAGCCCTGTTGGGACTGTACCTTCAAGTGTTAGGACAATTGACAGTTGTCTTTTTAAGAGTTGTTTCAAGAGGTCCATATATTATTAAAGATGTCTACACAGGCCTGACAGTGGCACTGGCCATCTGTGTGACTGAGACCTCTTTGGCTCAGAACAGTATAGGTAGCACCAGGCAGTCCTATAGCTGCTTAATAGGGAGTCAGATTTCTCTGTTTCCAATGTCCTGATTTATTTCCAGGAAAAAAAGAACATCAGAAGTCTTTGAAAACAAACAACAAAGTGAATCATTAATGTTGACAGTTTTAGCACAATTTTTAAGATGCTTTAACGATGGTTTATATATGCTCAGTTCTAAGAGAGGTGGGCTCCCCAGTTTGTCTTGGTGCCTTTGTTTTAGAAGTCAGCTAGATAGCAGAATGCATGCATCAAAAACTTAACAAGGTAGGTCTGGGCTGTAGCTCGGTCATGGAGGTGATAGGTGTGCATAACACCTGGGTTTGGTAGCTTGCACATTCATTCCCCTGCTTTCCTCCATTTGTTATTTTATAATTGTTTTCCTTTTGCTGACTTAAATATTACACATTCTATTTTTTGGGTCAATATTTTAGTACATATTCTCTGATTAATTTTATAAAAGACAAATCTAACTGCTAGGAATTTATTCTGGGATTAAAAGGCATGACTAATCAGGTTTCTGAAATATGGGTTTGATGTGGATTTTGTCGTTCTGTAAGTCAGGTCTGATATTTCAGAGCTGTTTGCCAATTATGCTGTTATGATAATCCTGGGGGATGATCTATCATAGAGATGTCAAGGCTGATAAACACATCCTCTGTTTAACATAACCCAGGTCTTGAAGACCCACTGTTATGGATCTGTGCTTAACGTGAAGCTTCTGCCCAAGGCTCAACCTGAGATAGAAGCTAAATAAACTACAGCTTTAAACCCCTCCCAAATTAATCCCTCTTAAAGTTAAATCAAGACTATTGGATATCATGATCTAATGTCTTGGCACTTCATTAGTGAAGTTGTTTTTATTGCTATTCCGATGTAGAAAGTGACACTTGTCTAATCTCCAGTTCTTGGTTTTTGTCACCACCAGTGGCAGTTTTAAATAAAAGAATACCAAGGAAGAAAATATTGAAACAAGGAAAATTTCTCTTGTCTTTTGTAAATAGTCCTTATTTTAGCCGTAACATGTTTACATGCCAAGCTTTCAGTGACTGTGACCAAATGAAGTTGTTACCTGCTACGGGACATGTCAGGAGTGTTATTTAGCAAAAGTCCTAATTAAAATATGGAAACTGTTTTCTTAATGTCCGTTGGGTGAACGTGCTAGCAAAACGAGCTTGCCATTGTTATTTTCCGACTGTGCATGTATCCATAAGTGTGTGATGCAAAATTAAGTCGAGGAAAGAGATTGTAGCACAGTAAGGGGGTCAAGCGTTAGGCGCGTTCAATCCTTGACCTTCTTTGCCTTATTCTCCTGAAGTGAACTCACAACTTTTATTTCTCTGCTTCTAAGTATCGTCACCTTTAAAAATGACAGTGAATCAATCCTGGGCTCACATCATCATAAGACAGTCAAGGAATCTGGAAAGGAGGAACTTTATACTTATCTATATATATTATGTTAAAAAGGATTAATATTTGAAAAAGAAAATAATGTTGACTTTGATTGCTTTAAATATATGTTGTGTAGAAAATTTAGGAGTACTGTCTTAGAAGGAATTTAAATATTGTCCAACCATGAGCACAAATTACATTTCTTTCCAGTGCTCTTGTTCTCCTTATTTCCTTAACTTTCATAGAGAACAATGATATTTCATAGAGGGAATTGTTCAAAAATATTTGGGAAACTTTATTTGCTTATTTATTTTTGCTTAAGATAGGGAAATTCCAAGGGTTAGAAACGGGATCTCGGGGGATACTGTAGTCAGATTGATCATTCTTTTACTGGTCCTCTGGTGCTTTGTTATTGTCCCCTTTCCCTTCACACACATCCTATTCTTTTCCTACCCACTTGAAAATTGGTGTAGACAGATGCATGCGTATTTCTGTGAGTGCATCTAAAAACTGGAACACGCCCCCCCTTTTTTCTTTAGCTGAGGACTGAGCTGGAACTCTGCCTTTGCTAGACAAGTGCTCTACCACTGAGCTAGTTCCCAAAGTTTTCTTATATAATGTAAATATATTATATAATATATTATATTCCAACAAGTTCACAGTCTAGATTTTGATCTTACCAGTTGTCTCAATAGTGGCTTTTGTATGGAGTTTCCCCTCCACTGAGTCAAGGATCCATCTATATGTGTTGCATTTAATCCACTAGCATTCCAATACATAATTTTTGGAAATTGAGTTTTTCTTGTTTTTTTTTCAGTATTGTGTTTTGGAAATTCATCCAAGTTGTGGTACACACCCTATTTACTATTGAATCATTGCAGAGCTATGGATGCACCACAGCTTGCTCGGTCATTCCCTGGGAAATGACAGCAGATGTGTCCCCAGGCGCTATATTTATTAATAATGTTGCTATGTATGTTCAGGTTTTTATGTGAACATAAGGCTTCATTTCTTTGGGATACATGCCCATTAGGGCAATTGCTGGGTCATGTGATATTTACATGTTTGTTTTTATTAAAAACTACTAATATAGAAGCTTTTTCAATAATAGATGCTTTTGAGTATTCTTTTATCCTTGGTGGAGGTTAATATCACTTGGCAGCTTTCCTTTTTATTGTGTTTTTCAGACTCAGATAAAGAAAAATGCCACATTCCATCACTTACATGTCTGTGTGTGATTTCCCCTGCTCATGGCATTACAGGCAGACCCTAAGTAGTTTTTTCTTTGCTGTTTCAACAACTGAGGCAGGAAGATGGCCCTGGCTTGGTGCAGTTTTTTGTGCTTTTCCTGGGTTTCACAGTCATAAGCTGTGAGAAACTGAGGTTGTGGAGTCGGGTTTACTCTTCCTCTTTCTCCTCCTTGCTTTATTTGAAGCAGTGAGAACTCTGTGTACAGTGGATCTCAAGCTTCAGTTGATCACAGAACCACATGGAATGAATCTTAAAACATAGATCTCTAAGCTGTGTCCCCAGACCAGAATTCAGCATGTATATTGGGAAATTTAGGATATTTTATTAAAAGATAAAAACACTCAAGATTATTTGAATAACTTCTTAGGTTCTACTTCCTTGTTCTACATATAATTAACTGTAGGGAAACTGACAGCCAAAGCTGCAAATTTTACACACTTAATGATGGCCTTAGAAGTGCTTTGTAATGACATCCTTGGGACCTTGATCTTATAAGGCTTTACACTGAATCAGCGTTTCTGTAGGTATTCAGCAGCTCTGTTTCCTCATCAAAGGTTGTGACCATCCCTTGACTGAAATGAAATGCCATAGCTAGTTAATCCCACTTCAGTATATAGAATCACAGGGAACTGCCTAGCGGCTACTCTCAATGCCCAGAAAGTCCCCTGGAGCTTAACTGGAAATTCAGCCCTGCAATCTGATGTTTTATTTTGACCCCAATCTGTGCTAGTATATAAGATATGTGCATTTATTCATAGGTCTCTAAAATTTAGGTGGTAAAATTTAGGTTTTCTTCTTTTTGTGGATAATTGGGTTGATACAGATATTACAGCTTGTGGTTTGGCAGTCATTAAAATTGAGAGCAGAGAAAGGAAATATAAAAGGTCTTGGTTTCCAAGCAACCAAACAAGCATTTCCAGATGTGTGCACCACTTGCTTTATTCCAAGATACCAAAAGTGTAAATAATTGATTGAGCAGAGACCCAAACATCTGTTATAGTCAACTGACTTCTAAGCTCTTCCACCTGAAGCTCATTTGTCATGGTTAATTAATTAAGTAATAGAACCTCCCAGAAAAGGAGCCCAGGTAGATAAGAGTGTGGCATGTGGACCTTGAGAATTAGTTGGTCTTAAGTAGACATTTAGTTTAGTGAAGGTAGGGCCGTAAGCCACCAAGTGGTATACTTCAAAGCAAGTTGAATTCCCTTTCTCTGAACGGTATCTGTCTCCTCCTCCCCAGTCTGAGACATCCAGCAAGTGAATGGTTTTTATGTAGCACATGCTTCACACACCCTACATTAGGTGGTCCAGTGTCATGCACTCACAGGTCTCTCTGAGGCAGGGATCAGCTTTCCACGGATCAGCCTAGCTCATGGATTTAACTCTGATATAGATGACTTCTGACTCTGTACACCCAACCTCATTCTTACTTTCAAAGAATTAGATTTACATGGTCTAACATATACTGGACATTTTAACAATTGGTCATATTGAAAACAATGTCCCACCTCCCCACCTTGCAACTTCATTTCCTCTTTTGATTTTTTTCTTTGAAAATAACCTATCAAGTCCAGTTTCTGCTGCCATGGACTCATGGGTGTAGAGTCATCACAAAGCTCCTTGAGCCTTGAGGGGAGGAGTGTGGTATAAACATTCCTTTAGGGCTGATCACTCCACAGTGATTATTCTCTGCACACATAGTTGAGTGTCTCTGTGTAAACTGCCATCTCCTGTAAGAAGAAGGTTCTCTGTGAGGGCTGAGAGATGCTCTGATATATGTGTATAGCAACAAGTCATCAGGAGTCACTTTAATGCTGTGTCTTCTAGCACAGCTTTAGCAGTAGCTGAGCAAATATCTCTGTAGTAAGAGATATTTGTGTGGGTGTATATTCCATATACATAGATGCCTAGGATTTGTATCACTGGGATGTGTTTTTTTTTTTCTGTGTAACACCCCAGCTGTCCTGAAACAGCTCTGTAGATCAGTCTGGCTTCAAACTCACAGAGATCCTCCTGCCTCTGCCTCCCATGTGCAGGTTAGAGGCATGTGCCACCACCGCCTGGCGGTATCACTAGATTTTTGTGGTAGCTCTCTTTCTAGCCCTTTGAGAAACCTCTACACTGAGTCCATATTGGTAGCTTCAGTACTCCCACCAGCAGTGAATAAGTGTTTTCTTTTCCCTACCACTTCTGCATTATATTCTGTCTTTTACTTTTTCAAAACTAGACCATTCTGACTAGGATGAGATGGAATGTCAAGGTAGTCTTAATTTGCATTTCCCTGATGATTAAGACCACTGAGATTTTAAAAATGTTTCTGAACCATTTGTAGCTCATCTTTTGAAAATACCTGTCTAGTTCCACACCCAAATTTTTAATTGGATTATTTGTTTCTGTGTTGTTAATATTTTTGGATATTCTAGATGCTAATCTTCTGTTAGATATATAACTGGTAAAGATTTTTTTCCCATTCCATAAGTTGCCTCTTTAACTGAAAGATGATGTCCTTCGCTGTATAGGAGGCTTGTGGTTTCCTGTGGTCCCATTTGTTAGTTGTTGGTGTTTATACCTGTGTTTCCAAGGTCCTGTTCAGAGAGTCGGTTCCTGTGCTTGTAAGTTCAAGAATGCTTCCTAAATTCTCTATTAGATTGAGGGTTAGGCCTTATATAAAGGACCTTGATCCATTTGGAATTGAGTTTATAATATGACGAAAGGTAAGGATCTACTTTCTTCTCCGTGAATCTAGCCAATGAGACGGGCACCATTTGTTGAAGATGCTATCTTTTCTCCAGTGACTATTTTTGGCTTCTTTGCAAAACACCAGATGGCTGTAGGTGTGTGGACTTATATCCAGGTCCTTAGTTTTCTTCTGTTGATCCGTGTGTTGGTATTTTTGCTAGTACCATGTTTTTGTTTGTTTTTAACTACTATAACTCTGTAGTATAACTTGAAATCTGTAATGACCATATCTTAAGCAGTTTTTTTTTAACTGTTCAAAATTGTTTGGCTAGCTTTTAAAAAAATTACATATGAAATTAAATATTACTTTTAAACTTTCAGGGAGGATGGGTATTACTTTGAATAATAAATTGTGCAGAATAGAGGTCACCCTTCTTTAAGAGGTCATCCCCCTACTGTAGAAGGGTATGCATTACTTGAACATAAGTATAACACCATAAATATCTAGAGCCGTGGTATATAACAGACTTTGTAAAACCATCAGGATTTTCCTAAAAGCATTTCAGTGGGACCTCATGGAGTGAATTATCTTTTTTTAGATTAGGAGGAAGCACTTCCAGCACACAGAGAAGAGAAAATAATATTCTCATTTCACTACCGTACCATTAGGAGTGTCTTTTCTGAAATAGAACTAGTGTGAGCTGATAGCTAATGTAATGTTTGTATTCAGTTACTCTGCATTAGTGAGCTATTGTTGGCTGACCTAAGTGTTTATGACCTTGCTTCGATGGGAGAACGAGCTTTACATCTCAGACAGCTTGCTTTGCTACTTAAGTGGAGTACAAATTTGAGAACTGCCTTTAAATGCTTAAGGAAATTTCCTTACGTGTGAATATTATTACCATGTGGTTAATGTCAGTATCCACCAAACAAAACAAGAGACTCTGTATTTACTGCAAGGTATTTAGTAAGTTCCCTAGAAGCTCCCCTTCCCCCAGAACAACTCTTTAATAGGAAAAAGGCAAGAATGATTTAAGCATGCACACATGCTGTGTCTAGTGCAGCTCTCTGTTCTCAGGAATGCTTTTAGGAAAATTCTGATGGTTTTACTTGTATATTAGATTTGTTTCATGGAGGGCTTTTTCCTCAGTGCTTAGCGGCTTTGTGTCTTCCTCAGGAGGCTAGGAAATGAGAAAAGATAAAAGGTCAGGATGGATAGAAATGCGTCCAAGTTTAGCAGCTGAGTATAACTCCTCCGTTCCCCCCATATGCTCTACAGCTATCATTAACCTTCATTAGGAATCGTAATAATTCACTTTTTCATTTCCTTTCTTACTTCTCTAACTTGCAGACATTTGAGCATTCAGAACAAAAGAGCTATGTTTATAGTACTTCGAGTGGCGTCTCACAAATGCTGCTGCATATCGTCTTGATTTCTGTGTCTTGAAGAGCGGCACTTTGCTCGTAGTCTCACCGCAATTCCTACAAATTAGTTTTGCCTTCTTCACACAGAAACAATGTGTCTATTGCACTCACGACCCATGTCCTTTTGTGTGTGCACTGCAGCCTGCTCAACTGTCTTGTCCCTTTGTCCTTTGCCATGTTCTTGTTCACTGTCTGATCTTGTTTGTCTGCACCTTTGGCTTTTATAATCCTGTGTGGGTTGCATGGCTGTTGTAGGCCTAGAGTTCTTGGTGTTACAAGGGCTATAGTTCAACATTAGTTTTAAAGTAAATACCTTGAAATATCATCAAATAGAAGCTTTTAAGCATCTTTTTGGTTCTTTTTGTTTGTTTGCTTATTTAAGACAGGATTATCTAGATATTTCTGGCTGTCCAGGCACTCATCATGTAGACCAGGCTGGCCTCAAACTCTCAGCGATTTATCTGCTCTGCCTCTTGAGTTCTGGGATTAAAGGAAGGTGTTTACCTCCACTCCCAGATGCTTTTAGCATTTTAAAACTTCTACTAAGTACTTATTTTGGGTTCCACATTGTTTCCCTTAATGTGGTAAGTGAATATGTTATGGTTTCACAAAGTTAACACTAACTTTTTGTCCATTTATGTGTCTACAAGCATCCAAAGACTCTTAAGATTGATTAATTTGAAGACATAGGACAGAAGCAGAAAGACACTTAGGATAGACAGTCTTATCAATCAGTGTTGAGTGAAGAAGGAAAAAGTATGTGACAAACGAATGCACTTGTATAATCAGCATGAGTTAAGGACCTTGCACTATAATGAGTGGAAGTCTTTAATAATGCCAATTGGTGTTTTTGATTTTCTTTATTCCCATCCTGGTTTTTCTCTGTCTTTGACCAATGTTTCCAAATAAAAATAAACTACTAAATCTGATTTAGGGCTTCTGTGGAGCAGCACTGTGTACCAGTCACTCTGCTGACTAAATAAAGAAAACATGAAGTCAAACTGGACAGAAGGGCTGGGAAAGTGACTGATACCTGTCCAAAGACCAGTCAGTAGGAAGGTAGGAAGGTTATGAGTTCTGGGTCAGCTTACGCTACATAGCTTACTCTGAAAAAACAAAAAATAGGTGCCAAATCTACACATTACATGAAAGCCACACATAGAACACCGTGGATGTCAGTTTGAATTACTTTTAATAGGAGCAGTTTAGGGGCCGAGGAGGTAATCCAGCTGGTAACCTGTCTGCTACACATCATGGGGACAGGCATTTGCACTCTAGGACCCATGTAAAGTATCCAAATGTGGTGATGCACTCTGGTAATGCTAGCTCAGGGACACAGAGACAAGCAGAGACAAGCTTGGTGGCCAGCTTAGCCTGGGTCAGTGAGGTGCCCCATCTCAAAGACATGACTTTCTTCATGCCATAGGCAAGTGACTAGTTCTGGTTTGAAGTCTCCTTTGTCAGCTGTCAGAGAAATGATATTTGTTTGTTCCCTTATTTTGTTTGCTCGGAACACCATTTTCTTCCTTAAGTGATTGAAGGGCTGGCCACCTTCATCTCAGGGTGTCTGGGTCAAATAAAAATCCTCCTCTGCCCAGGGCAGGGTTTTTAAGAAGTTGTCCACTTGTAGTCACTTTTGGCTTGAGAAACTTTTACACAGTTCTGAGCATATAGTTATATAAAATAGCTATACAGACTAAGTCATTGCTGATGAGCATAAAATTTTTTTTACATGCTTAAAACTATACTTTTTACCGCTGGGCTATGAAGAAATAAAATTCTATAGGTATTAGATGGATTTCTGGTTAATTTTTACATAAAGAACTAAAAGTTGGTTGAATATTTGATGCTTCAAGATATGGCATTGACTTTGTTTTTCAGAGTTGATTGACAGTTTGGCTCTCATTGGGCTGAGAACATTGCTTCACATAAATACAAACCAAAAAAATCACAGAAGCATGTTTATGGTCACTCTGGAACTACTGGAAAATTTGTTCTACTCTCAGGTCAAAAGTCACTTAATAATTTTATTGTAAAATTTAACTTAGAAACAAAAGTTTTAAAAAATACAGTCCAGAGCCATACAATACAGTTAATTCAAAGATATGCTAATTTGGCAATTTACTGCTGAACAATGATGGGAGAAAATCAAATGTCTTGTTTTCCACTG